>CAXIES010000645.1:0-47189 GCA_964023965.1 Melinopterus prodromus | reverse complement strand
TTGGGTTCATAATTTTACCCGGAGCTTTAGTTGGGTTCGTAATTTTACCTGGACTTTTTAGTTGGGTTCGTATTTTTTACCCGGACTTTTAGTTGGGTTCGTAATTTTACCCGGAGTTTTAGTTGGGTTCGTAATTTTACCCGGAGTTTTAGTTGGGTTCGTAATTTTACCCGGAGTCTTGAGTTACCCGGACTTTTTAGTTGGGTTCGTATTTTTACCCGGACTTTTAGTTGGGTTCGTAATTTTACCCGGAGTTTTAGTTGGGTTCGTAATTTTACCCGGAGTTTTACTTGGGTTCGTAATTTTACCCGGAGTTTTACTTGGGTTCGTAATTTTACCCGGAGTTTTAGTTGGGTTCGTAATTTTACCCGGAGTTTTAGTTGGGTTCGTAATTTTACCCGGACTTTTTAGTTGGGTTCGTATTTTTTACCCGGACTTTTAGTTGGGTTCGTAATTTTACCCGGAGTTTTAGTTGGGTTCGTAATTTTACCCGGAGTTTTAGTTGAGTTCGTAATTTTACCCGGAGTTTTAGTTGGGTTCGTAATTTTACCCGGGCTTTTTAGTTGGGTTCGTAATTTTACCCGGACTTTTTAGTTGGGTTCGTAATTTTACCCGGAGTCTTAAGTTAGGTTCGTATTTTTTATCCGGACTTTTTAGTTGGGTTCGTATTTTTTACCCGGAGTTTTAGTTGGGTTCGTAATTTTACCCGGAGTTTTAGTTGGGTTCGTAATTTTACCCGGACTTTTTAGTTGGGTTCGTAATTTTACCCGGAGTTTTAGTTGGGTTCGTAATTTTACCCGGAGTTTTAGTTGGGTTCGTAATTTTACCCGGACTTTTTAGTTGGGTTCGTAATTTTACGAGGACTTTTTAGTTGGGTTCGTAATTTTACCCGGACTTTTAGTTGGGTTCGTAATTTTAGCCTGAGTTTTAGTTGGGTTCGTAATTTTACCCGGAGTTTTAGTTGCGTTCGTAATTTTACCCGGAGTTGTACTTGGGTTCGTAATTTTACCCGGAGTTTTACTTGGGTTCGTAATTTTACCCGGAGTTTTAGTTGGGTTCGTAATTTTACCCGGAGTTTTAGTTGGGTTCGTAATTTTACCCGGACTTTTTAGTTGGGTTCGTATTTTTTACCCGGACTTTTAGTTGGGTTCGTAATCTTACCCGGAGTTTTAGTTGGGTTCGTAATTTTACCCGGAGTTTTAGTTGAGTTCGTAATTTTACCCGGAGTTTTAGTTGGGTTCGTAATTTTACCCGGACTTTTTAGTTGGGTTCGTAATTTTACCCGGACTTTTTAGTTGGGTTCGTAATTTTACCCGGAGTTTTAGTTGGGTTCGTATTTTTTACCCGGAGTTTTAGTTGGATTTGTATTTTTTACAAGGAGTTTTAGTTGGGTTCGTAATTTTACCCGGACTTTTTAGTTGGGTTCGTAATTTTACCCGGAGTTTTAGTTGGGTTCGTAATTTTACCCGGAGTTTTAGTTGGGTTCGTAATTTTACCCGGAGTTTTAGTTGGGTTCGTAATTTTACCCGGACTTTTTAGTTGGGTTCGTATTTTTTACCCGGACTTTTAGTTGGGTTCGTAATTTTACCCGGAGTTTTAGTTGGGTTCGTAATTTTACCCGGAGTTTTAGTTGAGTTCGTAATTTTACCCGGAGTTTTAGTTGGGTTCGTAATTTTACCCGGACTTTTTATTTGGGTTCGTAATTTTACCCGGACTTTTTCGTTGGGTTCGTAATTTTACCCGGAGTTTTAGTTGGGTTCGTAATTTTACCCTAAGTTTTACTTGGGTTCGTAATTTTACCCGGACTTTTTAGTTGGGTTCGTATTTTTTACCCGGACTTTTAGTTGGGTTCGTAATTTTACCCGGAGTTTTAGTTGGGTTCGTAATTTTACCCGGAGTTTTAGTTGGGTTCGTAATTTTACCCGGAGTTTTAGTTGGGTTCGTATTTTTTACCCGGACTTTTTAGTTGGGGTTAGTATTTTTACCCGGAGTTTTAGTTGGGTTCGTATTTTTACCCGGAGTTTTAGTTGGATTCGTAATTTTACCCGGAGTTTTAGTTGGGTTCGTATTTTTTACCCGGACATTTTAGTTGGGTTAGCATTTTTTACCCGGAGTTCTAGTTGGGTTCGTACTTTTTACCCGGAGTTTTAGTTGGGTTCGTATTTTTTACCCGGAGTTTTAGTTGGGTTCGTATTTTTACCCGGACTTTTTAGTTGGGTAAGTATTTTTACCCGGAGTTTTAGTTGGGTTCGTATTTTTACCCGGAGTTTTAGTTGGGTTCGTAAATTTACCCGGAGTTTTAGTTGGGTTCGTATCTTTTACCCGGACTATTTAGTTGGGTTAGTATTTTTTACCCGGAGTTTTAGTTGGGTTCGTATTTTTTACCCGGAGTTTTAGTTGGGTTCGCATTTTTTACCCGGAATTTTTAGTTGGGTTAGTATTTTTACCCGGAGTTTTAGTAGGGTTCGTATTTTTACCCGGAGTTTTAGTTGGGTTCGTAATTTTACCCGGAGTTTTAGTTGGGCTCGTATTTTTAACCCGGACTTTTTAGTTGGGTTAGTATTTTAACCCGGAGTTTTAGTTGGGTTCGTATTTTTACCCGGAGTTTTAGTTGGGTTCGTAATTTTATCCGGAGTTTTAGTTGGGTTGGTATTTTTTACCCGGACTTTTTAGTTGGGTTAGTATTTTTGCCCGGAGTTTTAGTTGGGTTCGTATTTTTTACCCGGAGTTTTAGTTGGGTTCGTAATTTTACCCGGAGTTTTAGTTGGGTTCGTAATTTTACCCGGAGTTTTAGTTGGGTTCGTATTTTTTACCCGGACTTTTTAGTTGGGTTAGTATTTTTACCCGGAGTTTTAGTTGGGTTCGTATTTTTACCCGGAGTTTTAGTTGGGTTCGTATTTTTACCCGGAGTTTTAGTTGGGTTCGTAATTTTAGCCGGAGTTTTAGTTGGGTTCGTATTTTTTACCCGGACTTTTTAGTTGGGTTCGTAATTTTACCCGGAGTTTTAGTTGGGTTCGTAATTTTACCCGGAGTTTTAGTTGGGTTCGTAATTTTACCCGGAGTTTTAGTTGGGTTCGTAATTTTACCCGGACTTTTTAGTTGGGTTCGTATTTTTTACACGGACTTTTAGTTGGGTTCGTAATTTTACCCGGAGTTTTAGTTGGGTTCGTAATTTTACCCGGAGTTTTAGTTGAGTTGGTAATTTTACCCGGAGTTTTAGTTGGGTTCGTAATTTTACCCGGACTTTTTATTTGGGTTCGTAATTTTACCCGGACTTTTTAGTTGGGTTCGTAATTTTACCCGGAGTTTTAGTTGGGTTCGTAATTTTACCCGGAGTTTTAGTTGAGTTCGTAATTTTACCCGGACTTTTTAGTTGGTTTCGTATTTTTTACCCGGACTTTTAGTTGGGTTCGTAATTTTACCCGGAGTTTTACTTGGGTTCGTAATTTTGCCCGGAGTTTTACTTGGGTTCGTAATATTACCCGGAGTTTTATTTGGGTTCGTAATTTTACCCGGAGTTTTAGTTGGGTTCGTAATTTTACCCGGACTTTTTAGTTGGGTTCGTATTTTTACCCGGACTTTTAGTTGGGTTCGTAATTTTACCCGGAGTTTTAGTTGGGTTCGTAATTTTACCCGGAGTTTTAGTTGGGTTCGTAATTTTACCCGGACTTTTTAGTTGGGTTCGAATTTTTTACCCGG
Organism: Melinopterus prodromus; assembly: GCA_964023965.1. Lineage (NCBI taxonomy): Eukaryota > Metazoa > Arthropoda > Insecta > Coleoptera > Scarabaeidae > Melinopterus > Melinopterus prodromus. The sequence goes on along the minus strand of CAXIES010000645.1, from coordinate 43,490 downwards.
ACTTTTAGTTGGGTTCATAATTTTACCCGGAGTTTTAGTTGGGTTCGTAATTTTACCCGGACTTTTTAGTTGGGTTCGTATTTTTTACCCGGACTTTTAGTTGGGTTCGTAATTTTACCCGGAGTTTTAGTTGGGTTCGTAATTTTACCCGGAGTTTTAGTTGGGTTCGTAATTTTACCCGGAGTCTTGAGTTACCCGGACTTTTTAGTTGGGTTCGTATCTTTACCCGGACTTTTAGTTGGGTTCGCAATTTTACCCGGAGTTTTAGTTGGGTTCGTAATTTTACCCGGAGTTTTAGTTGGGTTCGTAATTTTACCCGGAGTTTTACTTGGGTTCGTAATTTTGCCCGGAGTTTTACTTGGGTTCGTAATTTTACCCGGAGTTTTAGTTGGGTTCGTAATTTTACCCGGAGTTTTAGTTGGGTTCGTAATTTTACCCGGACTTTTTAGTTGGGTTCGTATTTTTTACCCGGACTTTTAGTTGGGTTCGTAATTTTACCCGGAGTTTTAGTTGAGTTCGTAATTTTACCCGGAGTTTTAGTTGGGTTCGTAATTTTACCCGGAGTTTTAGTTGGGTTCGCATTTTTTACCCGGAATTTTTAGTTGGGTTCGTAATTTTACCCGGAGTTTTAGTTGAGTTCGTAATTTTACCCGGAGTTTTAGTTGGGTTCGTAATTTTACCCGGGCTTTTTAGTTGGGTTCGTAATTTTACCCGGACTTTTTAGTTGGGTTCGTAATTTTACCCGGAGTCTTAAGTTAGGTTCGTATTTTTTATCCGGACTTTTTAGTTGGGTTCGTATTTTTTACCCGGAGTTTTAGTTGGGTTCGTAATTTTACCCGGAGTTTTAGTTGGGTTCGTAATTTTACCCGGACTTTTTAGTTGGGTTCGTATTTTTTACCCGGACTTTTAGTTGGGTTCGTAATTTTACCCGGAGTTTTAGTTGGGTTCGTAATTTTACCCGGAGTTTTAGTTGGGTTCGTAATTTTACCCGGACTTTTTAGTTGGGTTCGTAATTTTACGAGGACTTTTTAGTTGGGTTCGTAATTTTACCCGGACTTTTAGTTGGGTTCGTAATTTTAGCCTGAGTTTTAGTTGGGTTCGTAATTTTACCCGGAGTTTTAGTTGCGTTCGTAATTTTACCCGGAGTTGTACTTGGGTTCGTAATTTTACCCGGAGTTTTACTTGGGTTCGTAATTTTACCCGGAGTTTTAGTTGGGTTCGTAATTTTACCCGGAGTTTTAGTTGGGTTCGTAATTTTACCCGGACTTTTTAGTTGGGTTCGTATTTTTTACCCGGACTTTTAGTTGGGTTCGTAATTTTACCCGGAGTTTTAGTTGGGTTCGTAATTTTACCCGGAGTTTTAGTTGAGTTCGTAATTTTACCCGGAGTTTTAGTTGGGTTCGTAATTTTACCCGGACTTTTTAGTTGGGTTCGTAATTTTACCCGGACTTTTTAGTTGGGTTCGTAATTTTACCCGGAGTCTTAAGTTAGGTTCGTATTTTTTATCCGGACTTTTTAGTTGGGATCGTATTTTTTACCCGGAGTTTTAGTTGGGTTCGTAATTTTACCCGGACTTTTTAGTTGGGTTCGTATTTTTTACCCGGACTTTTAGTTGGGTTCGTAATTTTACCCGGAGTTTTAGTTGGGTTCGTATTTTTTACCCGGAGTTTTAGTTGGATTTGTATTTTTTACAAGGAGTTTTAGTTGGGTTCGTATTTTTACCCGGAGTTTTAGTTGTGTTGGTAATTTTACCCGGAGTTTTAGTTGGGTTCATATTTTTTACCGGACTTTTTAGTTGGGTTCGTATTTTTTACCCGGAGTTTTAGTTGGGTTCGTATTTTTTACCCGGAGTTTTAGTTGGGTTCGTATTTTTACCCGGAGTTTTAGTTGGGTTCGTATTTTTACCCGGAGTTTTAGTTGGGTTCGTATTTTTTACCCGGACTTTTTAGTTGGGTTAGTATTTACCCGGAGTTTTAATTGGGTTCGTATTTTTTTACCCGGAGTTTTAGTTGGGTTCTAAATGTTACCCGGACTTTTTTGTTTGGTTCGTATTTTTTACCCGGAGTTTTAGTTGGGTTCGTAATTTTACCCGGACTTTTTAGTTGGGTTCGTAATTTTACCCGGAGTTTTAGTTGGGTTCGTAATTTTACCCGGAGTTTTAGTTGGGTTCGTAATTTTACCCGGAGTTTTAGTTGGGTTCGTAATTTTACCCGGAGTTTTAGTTGGGTTCGTAATTTTACCCGGACTTTTTAGTTGGGTTCGTATTTTTTACCCGGACTTTTAGTTGGGTTCGTAATTTTACCCGGAGTTTTAGTTGGGTTCGTAATTTTACCCGGAGTTTTAGTTGAGTTCGTAATTTTACCCGGAGTTTTAGTTGGGTTCGTAATTTTACCCGGACTTTTTATTTGGGTTCGTAATTTTACCCGGACTTTTTCGTTGGGTTCGTAATTTTACCCGGAGTTTTAGTTGGGTTCGTAATTTTACCCTAAGTTTTACTTGGGTTCGTAATTTTACCCGGACTTTTTAGTTGGGTTCGTATTTTTTACCCGGACTTTTAGTTGGGTTCGTAATTTTACCCGGAGTTTTAGTTGGGTTCGTAATTTTACCCGGAGTTTTAGTTGGGTTCGTAATTTTACCCGGAGTTTTAGTTGGGTTCGTATTTTTTACCCGGACTTTTTAGTTGGGGTTAGTATTTTTACCCGGAGTTTTAGTTGGGTTCGTATTTTTACCCGGAGTTTTAGTTGGATTCGTAATTTTACCCGGAGTTTTAGTTGGGTTCGTATTTTTTACCCGGACATTTTAGTTGGGTTAGCATTTTTTACCCGGAGTTCTAGTTGGGTTCGTACTTTTTACCCGGAGTTTTAGTTGGGTTCGTATTTTTTACCCGGAGTTTTAGTTGGGTTCGTATTTTTACCCGGACTTTTTAGTTGGGTAAGTATTTTTACCCGGAGTTTTAGTTGGGTTCGTAAATTTACCCGGAGTTTTAGTTGGGTTCGTATCTTTTACCCGGACTATTTAGTTGGGTTAGTATTTTTTACCCGGAGTTTTAGTTGGGTTCGTATTTTTTACCCGGAGTTTTAGTTGGGTTCGCATTTTTTACCCGGAATTTTTAGTTGGGTTAGTATTTTTACTCGGAGTTTTAGTAGGGTTCGTATTTTTACCCGGAGTTTTAGTTGGGTTCGTAATTTTACCCGGAGTTTTAGTTGGGTTCGTATTTTTAACCCGGACTTTTTAGTTGGGTTAGTATTTTAACCCGGAGTTTTAGTTGGGTTCGTATTTTTACCCGGAGTTTTAGTTGGGTTCGTAATTTTATCCGGAGTTTTAGTTGGGTTGGTATTTTTTACCCGGACTTTTTAGTTGGGTTAGTATTTTTGCCCGGAGTTTTAGTTGGGTTCGTATTTTTTACCCGGAGTTTTAGTTGGGTTCGTAATTTTACCCGGAGTTTTAGTTGGGTTCGTAATTTTACCCGGAGTTTTAGTTGGGTTCGTAATTTTACCCGGAGTTTTAGTTGGGTTCGTAATTTTACCCGGACTTTTTAGTTGGGTTCGTATTTTTTACCCGGACTTTTAGTTGGGTTCGTAATTTTACCCGGAGTTTTAGTTGGGTTCGTAATTTTACCCGGAGTTTTAGTTGAGTTCGTAATTTTACCCGGAGTTTTAGTTGGGTTCGTAATTTTACCCGGACTTTTTATTTGGGTTCGTAATTTTACCCGGACTTTTTCGTTGGGTTCGTAATTTTACCCGGAGTTTTAGTTGGGTTCGTAATTTTACCCTAAGTTTTACTTGGGTTCGTAATTTTACCCGGACTTTTTAGTTGGGTTCGTATTTTTTACCCGGACTTTTAGTTGGGTTCGTAATTTTACCCGGAGTTTTAGTTGGGTTCGTAATTTTACCCGGAGTTTTAGTTGGGTTCGTAATTTTACCCGGAGTTTTAGTTGGGTTCGTATTTTTTACCCGGACTTTTTAGTTGGGGTTAGTATTTTTACCCGGAGTTTTAGTTGGGTTCGTATTTTTACCCGGAGTTTTAGTTGGATTCGTAATTTTACCCGGAGTTTTAGTTGGGTTCGTATTTTTTACCCGGACATTTTAGTTGGGTTAGCATTTTTTACCCGGAGTTCTAGTTGGGTTCGTACTTTTTACCCGGAGTTTTAGTTGGGTTCGTATTTTTTACCCGGAGTTTTAGTTGGGTTCGTATTTTTACCCGGACTTTTTAGTTGGGTAAGTATTTTTACCCGGAGTTTTAGTTGGGTTCGTATTTTTACCCGGAGTTTTAGTTGGGTTCGTAAATTTACCCGGAGTTTTAGTTGGGTTCGTATCTTTTACCCGGACTATTTAGTTGGGTTAGTATTTTTTACCCGGAGTTTTAGTTGGGTTCGTATTTTTTACCCGGAGTTTTAGTTGGGTTCGCATTTTTTACCCGGAATTTTTAGTTGGGTTAGTATTTTTACTCGGAGTTTTAGTAGGGTTCGTATTTTTACCCGGAGTTTTAGTTGGGTTCGTAATTTTACCCGGAGTTTTAGTTGGGTTCGTATTTTTAACCCGGACTTTTTAGTTGGGTTAGTATTTTAACCCGGAGTTTTAGTTGGGTTCGTATTTTTACCCGGAGTTTTAGTTGGGTTCGTAATTTTATCCGGAGTTTTAGTTGGGTTGGTATTTTTTACCCGGACTTTTTAGTTGGGTTAGTATTTTTGCCCGGAGTTTTAGTTGGGTTCGTATTTTTTACCCGGACTTTTAGTTGGGTTAGTATTTTTACCCGGAGTTTTAGTTGGGTTCGTATTTTTACCCGGAGTTTTAGTTGGGTTCGTATTTTTACCCGGAGTTTTAGTTGGGTTCGTAATTTTAGCCGGAGTTTTAGTTGGGTTCGTATTTTTAACCCGGACTTTTTAGTTGGGTTCGTAATTTTACCCGGAGTTTTAGTTGGGTTCGTAATTTTACCCGGAGTTTTAGTTGGGTTCGTAATTTTACCCGGAGTTTTAGTTGGATTCGTAATTTTACCCGGAGTTTTAGTTGGGTTCGTATTTTTTACCCGGACATTTTAGTTGGGTTAGCATTTTTTACCCGGAGTTCTAGTTGGGTTCGTACTTTTTACCCGGAGTTTTAGTTGGGTTCGTATTTTTTACCCGGAGTTTTAGTTGGGTTCGTATTTTTTACCCGGAGTTTTAGTTGGGTTCGCATTTTTTACCCGGAATTTTTAGTTGGGTTAGTATTTTTACCCGGAGTTTTAGTAGGGTTCGTATTTTTACCCGGAGTTTTAGTTGGGTTCGTAATTTTACCCGGAGTTTTAGTTGGGTTCGTATTTTTAACCCGGACTTTTTAGTTGGGTTAGTATTTTAACCCGGAGTTTTAGTTGGGTTCGTATTTTTACCCGGAGTTTTAGTTGGGTTCGTAATTTTATCCGGAGTTTTAGTTGGGTTGGTATTTTTTACCCGGACTTTTTAGTTGGGTTAGTATTTTTGCCCGGAGTTTTAGTTGGGTTCGTATTTTTTACCCGGAGTTTTAGTTGGGTTCGTAATTTTACCCGGAGTTTTAGTTGGGTTCGTAATTTTACCCGGAGTTTTAGTTGGGTTCGTATTTTTTACCCGGACTTTTTAGTTGGGTTAGTATTTTTACCCGGAGTTTTAGTTGGGTTCGTATTTTTACCCGGAGTTTTAGTTGGGTTCGTATTTTTACCCGGAGTTTTAGTTGGGTTCGTAATTTTAGCCGGAGTTTTAGTTGGGTTCGTATTTTTTACCCGGACTTTTTAGTTGGGTTCGTAATTTTACCCGGAGTTTTAGTTGGGTTCGTAATTTTACCCGGAGTTTTAGTTGGGTTCGTAATTTTACCCGGAGTTTTAGTTGGGTTCGTAATTTTACCCGGACTTTTTAGTTGGGTTCGTATTTTTTACACGGACTTTTAGTTGGGTTCGTAATTTTACCCGGAGTTTTAGTTGGGTTCGTAATTTTACCCGGAGTTTTAGTTGAGTTGGTAATTTTACCCGGAGTTTTAGTTGGGTTCGTAATTTTACCCGGACTTTTTATTTGGGTTCGTAATTTTACCCGGACTTTTTAGTTGGGTTCGTAATTTTACCCGGAGTTTTAGTTGGGTTCGTATTTTTACCCGGAGTTTTAGTTGAGTTCGTAATTTTACCCGGACTTTTTAGTTGGTTTCGTATTTTTTACCCGGACTTTTAGTTGGGTTCGTAATTTTACCCGGAGTTTTACTTGGGTTCGTAATTTTACCCGGAGTTTTAGTTGGGTTCGTAATTTTACCCGGAGTTTTAGTTGGGTTCGTAATTTTACCCGGACTTTTTAGTTGGGTTCGTATTTTTTACCCGGCTTTTAGTTGGGTTCGTAATTTTACCCGGAGTTTTAGTTGGGTTCGTAATTTTACCCGGACTTTTTAGTTAGGTTCGAATTTTTTACCCGGACTTTTAGTTGGGTTCATAATTTTACCCGGAGCTTTAGTTGGGTTCGTAATTTTACCTGGACTTTTTAGTTGGGTTCGTATTTTTTACCCGGACTTTTAGTTGGGTTCGTAATTTTACCCGGAGTTTTAGTTGGGTTCGTAATTTTACCCGGAGTTTTAGTTGGGTTCGTAATTTTACCCGGAGTCTTGAGTTACCCGGACTTTTTAGTTGGGTTCGTATTTTTACCCGGACTTTTAGTTGGGTTCGTAATTTTACCCGGAGTTTTAGTTGGGTTCGTAATTTTACCCGGAGTTTTACTTGGGTTCGTAATTTTACCCGGAGTTTTACTTGGGTTCGTAATTTTACCCGGAGTTTTAGTTGGGTTCGTAATTTTACCCGGAGTTTTAGTTGGGTTCGTAATATTACCCGGACTTTTTAGTTGGGTTCGTATTTTTTACCCGGACTTTTAGTTGGGTTCGTAATTTTACCCGGAGTTTTAGTTGGGTTCGTAATTTTACCCGGAGTTTTAGTTGAGTTCGTAATTTTACCCGGAGTTTTAGTTGGGTTCGTAATTTTACCCGGGCTTTTTAGTTGGGTTCGTAATTTTACCCGGACTTTTTAGTTGGGTTCGTAATTTTACCCGGAGTCTTAAGTTAGGTTCGTATTTTTTATCCGGACTTTTTAGTTGGGTTCGTATTTTTTACCCGGAGTTTTAGTTGGGTTCGTAATTTTACCCGGAGTTTTAGTTGGGTTCGTAATTTTACCCGGACTTTTTAGTTGGGTTCGTAATTTTACCCGGAGTTTTAGTTGGGTTCGTAATTTTACCCGGAGTTTTAGTTGGGTTCGTAATTTTACCCGGACTTTTTAGTTGGGTTCGCAATTTTACGAGGACTTTTTAGTTGGGTTCGTAATTTTACCCGGACTTTTAGTTGGGTTCGTAATTTTAGCCTGAGTTTTAGTTGGGTTCGTAATTTTACCCGGAGTTTTAGTTGCGTTCGTAATTTTACCCGGAGTTGTACTTGGGTTCGTAATTTTACCCTGAGTTTTACTTGGGTTCGTAATTTTACCCGGAGTTTTAGTTGGGTTCGTAATTTTACCCGGAGTTTTAGTTGGGTTCGTAATTTTACCCGGACTTTTTAGTTGGGTTCGTATTTTTTACCCGGACTTTTAGTTGGGTTCGTAATTTTACCCGGAGTTTTAGTTGGGTTCGTAATTTTACCCGGAGTTTTAGTTGAGTTCGTAATTTTACCCGGAGTTTTAGTTGGGTTCGTAATTTTACCCGGACTTTTTAGTTGGGTTCGTAATTTTACCCGGACTTTTTAGTTGGGTTCGTAATTTTACCCTGAGTTTTAGTTGGGTTCGTAATTTTACCCGGAGTTTTAGTTGCGTTCGTAATTTTACCCGGACTTTTTAGTTGGGTTCGTAATTTTACGAGGACTTTTTAGTTGGGTTCGTAATTTTACCCGGACTTTTAGTTGGGTTCGTAATTTTAGCCTGAGTTTTAGTTGGGTTCGTAATTTTACCCGGAGTTTTAGTTGCGTTCGTAATTTTACCCGGAGTTGTACTTGGGTTCGTAATTTTACCCGGAGTTTTACTTGGGTTCGTAATTTTACCCGGAGTTTTAGTTGGGTTCGTAATTTTATCCGGAGTTTTAGTTGGGTTCGTAATTTTACCCGGACTTTTTAGTTGGGTTCGTATTTTTTACCCGGACTTTTAGTTGGGTTCGTAATTTTACCCGGAGTTTTAGTTGGGTTCGTAATTTTACCCGGAGTTTTAGTTGAGTTCGTAATTTTACCCGGAGTTTTAGTTGGGTTCGTAATTTTACCCGGACTTTTTAGTTGGGTTCGTAATTTTACCCGGACTTTTTAGTTGGGTTCGTAATTTTACCCGGAGTTTTAGTTGGGTTCGTATTTTTTACCCGGAGTTTTAGTTGGATTTGTATTTTTTACAAGGAGTTTTAGTTGGGTTCGTAATTTTACCCGGACTTTTTAGTTGGGTTCGTAATTTTACCCGGAGTTTTAGTTGGGTTCGTAATTTTACCCGGAGTTTTAGTTGGGTTCGTAATTTTACCCGGAGTTTTAGTTGGGTTCGTAATTTTACCCGGACTTTTTAGTTGGGTTCGTATTTTTTACCCGGACTTTTAGTTGGGTTCGTAATTTTACCCGGAGTTTTAGTTGGGTTCGTAATTTTACCCGGAGTTTTAGTTGAGTTCGTAATTTTACCCGGAGTTTTAGTTGGGTTCGTAATTTTACCCGGACTTTTTATTTGGGTTCGTAATTTTACCCGGACTTTTTCGTTGGGTTCGTAATTTTACCCGGAGTTTTAGTTGGGTTCGTAATTTTACCCTAAGTTTTACTTGGGTTCGTAATTTTACCCGGACTTTTTAGTTGGGTTCGTATTTTTTACCCGGACTTTTAGTTGGGTTCGTAATTTTACCCGGAGTTTTAGTTGGGTTCGTAATTTTACCCGGAGTTTTAGTTGGGTTCGTAATTTTACCCGGAGTTTTAGTTGGGTTCGTATTTTTTACCCGGACTTTTTAGTTGGGGTTAGTATTTTTACCCGGAGTTTTAGTTGGGTTCGTATTTTTACCCGGAGTTTTAGTTGGATTCGTAATTTTACCCGGAGTTTTAGTTGGGTTCGTATTTTTTACCCGGACATTTTAGTTGGGTTAGCATTTTTTACCCGGAGTTCTAGTTGGGTTCGTACTTTTTACCCGGAGTTTTAGTTGGGTTCGTATTTTTTACCCGGAGTTTTAGTTGGGTTCGTATTTTTACCCGGACTTTTTAGTTGGGTAAGTATTTTTACCCGGAGTTTTAGTTGGGTTCGTATTTTTACCCGGAGTTTTAGTTGGGTTCGTAAATTTACCCGGAGTTTTAGTTGGGTTCGTATCTTTTACCCGGACTATTTAGTTGGGTTAGTATTTTTTACCCGGAGTTTTAGTTGGGTTCGTATTTTTTACCCGGAGTTTTAGTTGGGTTCGCATTTTTTACCCGGAACTTTTAGTTGGGTTAGTATTTTTACCCGGAGTTTTAGTAGGGTTCGTATTTTTACCCGGAGTTTTAGTTGGGTTCGTAATTTTACCCGGAGTTTTAGTTGGGTTCGTATTTTTAACCCGGACTTTTTAGTTGGGTTAGTATTTTAACCCGGAGTTTTAGTTGGGTTCGTATTTTTACCCGGAGTTTTAGTTGGGTTCGTAATTTTATCCGGAGTTTTAGTTGGGTTGGTATTTTTTACCCGGACTTTTTAGTTGGGTTAGTATTTTTGCCCGGAGTTTTAGTTGGGTTCGTATTTTTTACCCGGAGTTTTAGTTGGGTTCGTAATTTTACCCGGAGTTTTAGTTGGGTTCGTAATTTTACCCGGAGTTTTAGTTGGGTTCGTATTTTTTACCCGGACTTTTTAGTTGGGTTAGTATTTTTACCCGGAGTTTTAGTTGGGTTCGTATTTTTACCCGGAGTTTTAGTTGGGTTCGTATTTTTACCCGGAGTTTTAGTTGGGTTCGTAATTTTAGCCGGAGTTTTAGTTGGGTTCGTATTTTTTACCCGAACTTTTTAGTTGGGTTCGTAATTTTACCCGGAGTTTTAGTTGGGTTCGTAATTTTACCCGGAGTTTTAGTTGGGTTCGTAATTTTACCCGGAGTTTTAGTTGGGTTCGTAATTTTACCCGGACTTTTTAGTTGGGTTCGTATTTTTTACACGGACTTTTAGTTGGGTTCGTAATATTACCCGGAGTTTTAGTTGGGTTCGTAATTTTACCCGGAGTTTTAGTTGAGTTGGTAATTTTACCCGGAGTTTTAGTTGGGTTCGTAATTTTACCCGGACTTTTTATTTGGGTTCGTAATTTTACCCGGACTTTTTAGTTGGGTTCGTAATTTTACCCGGAGTTTTAGTTGGGTTCGTAATTTTACCCGGAGTTTTAGTTGAGTTCGTAATTTTACCCGGACTTTTTAGTTGGTTTCGTATTTTTTACCCGGACTTTTAGTTGGGTTCGTAATTTTACCCGGAGTTTTACTTGGGTTCGTAATTTTGCCCGGAGTTTTACTTGGGTTCGTAATATTACCCGGAGTTTTAGTTGGGTTCGTAATTTTACCCGGAGTTTTAGTTGGGTTCGTAATTTTACCCGGACTTTTTAGTTGGGTTCGTATTTTTACCCGGACTTTTAGTTGGGTTCGTAATTTTACCCGGAGTTTTAGTTGGGTTCGTAATTTTACCCGGAGTTTTAGTTGGGTTCGTAATTTTACCCGGACTTTTTAGTTGGGTTCGAATTTTTTACCCGGACTTTTAGTTGGGTTCATAATTTTACCCGGAGTTTTAGTTGGGTTCGTAATTTTACCCGGACTTTTTAGTTGGGTTCGTATTTTTTACCCGGACTTTGGGTTCGTAATTTTACCCGGAGTTTTAGTTGGGTTCGTAATTTTACCCGGAGTTTTAGTTGGGTTCGTAATTTTACCCGGAGTCTTGAGTTACCCGGACTTTTTAGTTGGGTTCGTATCTTTACCCGGACTTTTAGTTGGGTTCGCAATTTTACCCGGAGTTTTAGTTGGGTTCGTAATTTTACCCGGAGTTTTAGTTGGGTTCGTAATTTTACCCGGAGTTTTACTTGGGTTCGTAATTTTACCCGGAGTTTTACTTGGGTTCGTAATTTTACCCGGAGTTTTAGTTGGGTTCGTAATTTTACCCGGAGTTTTAGTTGGGTTCGTAATTTTACCCGGACTTTTTAGTTGGGTTCGTATTTTTTACCCGGACTTTTAGTTGGGTTCGTAATTTTACCCGGAGTTTTAGTTGAGTTCGTAATTTTACCCGAAGTTTTAGTTGGGTTCGTAATTTTACCCGGAGTTTTAGTTGGGTTCGCATTTTTTACCCGGAATTTTTAGTTGGGTTCGTAATTTTACCCGGAGTTTTAGTTGAGTTCGTAATTTTACCCGGAGTTTTAGTTGGGTTCGTAATTTTACCCGGGCTTTTTAGTTGGGTTCGTAATTTTACCCGGACTTTTTAGTTGGGTTCGTAATTTTACCCGGAGTCTTAAGTTAGGTTCGTATTTTTTATCCGGACTTTTTAGTTGGGTTCATATTTTTTACCCGGAGTTTTAGTTGGGTTCGTAATTTTACCCGGAGTTTTAGTTGGGTTCGTAATTTTACCCGGACTTTTTAGTTGGGTTCGTATTTTTTACCCGGACTTTTAGTTGGGTTCGTAATTTTACCCGGAGTTTTAGTTGGGTTCGTAATTTTACCCGGAGTTTTAGTTGGGTTCGTAATTTTACCCGGACTTTTTAGTTGGGTTCGTAATTTTTCGAGGACTTTTTAGTTGGGTTCGTAATTTTACCCGGACTTTTAGTTGGGTTCGTAATTTTAGCCTGAGTTTTAGTTGGGTTCGTAATTTTACCCGGAGTTTTAGTTGCGTTCGTAATTTTACCCGGAGTTGTACTTGGGTTCGTAATTTTACCCGGAGTTTTACTTGGGTTCGTAATTTTACCCGGAGTTTTAGTTGGGTTCGTAATTTTACCCGGAGTTTTAGTTGGGTTCGTAATTTTACCCGGACTTTTTAGTTGGGTTCGTATTTTTTACCCGGACTTTTAGTTGGGTTCGTAATTTTACCCGGAGTTTTAGTTGGGTTCGTAATTTTACCCGGAGTTTTAGTTGAGTTCGTAATTTTACCCGGAGTTTTAGTTGGGTTCGTAATTTTACCCGGACTTTTTAGTTGGGTTCGTAATTTTACCCGGACTTTTTAGTTGGGTTCGTAATTTTACCCGGAGTCTTAAGTTAGGTTCGTATTTTTTATCCGGACTTTTTAGTTGGGATCGTATTTTTTACCCGGAGTTTTAGTTGGGTTCGTAATTTTACCCGGACTTTTTAGTTGGGTTCGTATTTTTTACCCGGACTTTTAGTTGTGTTCGTAATTTTACCCGGAGTTTTAGTTGGGTTCGTATTTTTTACCCGGAGTTTTAGTTGGATTTGTATTTTTTACAAGGAGTTTTAGTTGGGTTCGTATTTTTACCCGGAGTTTTAGTTGTGTTGGTAATTTTACCCGGAGTTTTAGTTGGGTTCATATTTTTTACCGGACTTTTTAGTTGGGTTCGTATTTTTTACCCGGAGTTTTAGTTGGGTTCGTATTTTTTACCCGGAGTTTTAGTTGGGTTCGTATTTTTACCCGGAGTTTTAGTTGGGTTCGTATTTTTACCCGGAGTTTTAGTTCGGTTCGTATTTTTTACCCGGACTTTTTAGTTGGGTTAGTATTTTGCCCGGAGTTTTAATTGGGTTCGTATTTTTTTACCCGGAGTTTTAGTTGGGTTCTAAATGTTACCCGGACTTTTTTGTTTGGTTCGTATTTTTTACCCGGAGTTTTAGTTGGGTTCGTAATTTTACCCGGACTTTTTAGTTGGGTTCGTAATTTTACCCGGAGTTTTAGTTGGGTTCGTAATTTTACCCGGAGTTTTAGTTGGGTTCGTAATTTTACCCGGAGTTTTAGTTGGGTTCGAAATTTTACCCGGAGTTTTAGTTGGGTTCGTAATTTTACCCGGACTTTTTAGTTGGGTTCGTATTTTTTACCCGGACTTTTAGTTGGGTTCGTAATTTACCCGGAGTTTTAGTTGGGTTCGTAATTTTACCCGGAGTTTTAGTTGAGTTCGTAATTTTACCCGGAGTTTTAGTTGGGTTCGTAATTTTACCCGGACTTTTTATTTGGGTTCGTAATTTTACCCGGACTTTTTCGTTGGGTTCGTAATTTTACCCGGAGTTTTAGTTGGGTTCGTAATTTTACCCTAAGTTTTACTTGGGTTCGTAATTTTACCCGGACTTTTTAGTTGGGTTCGTATTTTTTACCCGGACTTTTAGTTGGGTTCGTAATTTTACCCGGAGTTTTAGTTGGGTTCGTAATTTTACCCGGAGTTTTAGTTGGGTTCGTAATTTTACCCGGAGTTTTAGTTGGGTTCGTATTTTTTACCCGGACTTTTTAGTTGGGGTTAGTATTTTTACCCGGAGTTTTAGTTGGGTTCGTATTTTTACCCGGAGTTTTAGTTGGATTCGTAATTTTACCCGGAGTTTTAGTTGGGTTCGTATTTTTTACCCGGACATTTTAGTTGGGTTAGCATTTTTTACCCGGAGTTCTAGTTGGGTTCGTACTTTTTACCCGGAGTTTTAGTTGGGTTCGTATTTTTTACCCGGAGTTTTAGTTGGGTTCGTATTTTTACCCGGACTTTTTAGTTGGGTAAGTATTTTTACCCGGAGTTTTAGTTGGGTTCGTATTTTTACCCGGAGTTTTAGTTGGGTTCGTAAATTTACCCGGAGTTTTAGTTGGGTTCGTATCTTTTACCGGACTATTTAGTTGGGTTAGTATTTTTTGCCCGGAGTTTTAGTTGGGTTCGTTTTTTTTTACCCGGAGTTTTAGTTGGGTTCGCATTTTTTACCCGGAATTTTTAGTTGGGTTAGTATTTTTACCCGGAGTTTTAGTAGGGTTCGTATTTTTACCCGGAGTTTTAGTTGGGTTCGTAATTTTACCCGGAGTTTTAGTTGGGTTCGTATTTTTAACCCGGACTTTTTAGTTGGGTTAGTATTTTAACCCGGAGTTTTAGTTGGGTTCGTATTTTTACCCGGAGTTTTAGTTGGGTTCGTAATTTTATCCGGAGTTTTAGTTGGGTTGGTATTTTTTACCCGGACTTTTTAGTTGGGTTAGTATTTTTGCCCGGAGTTTTAGTTGGGTTCGTATTTTTTACCCGGAGTTTTAGTTGGGTTCGTAATTTTACCCGGAGTTTTAGTTGGGTTCGTAATTTTACCCGGAGTTTTAGTTGGGTTCGTATTTTTTACCCGGACTTTTTAGTTGGGTTAGTATTTTTACCCGGAGTTTTAGTTGGGTTCGTATTTTTACCCGGAGTTTTAGTTGGGTTCGTATTTTTACCCGGAGTTTTAGTTGGTTCGTAATTTTAGCCGGAGTTTTAGTTGGGTTCGTATTTTTTACCCGGACTTTTAGTTGGGTTCGTAATTTTACCCGGAGTTTTAGTTGGGTTCGTAATTTTACCCGGAGTTTTAGTTGGGTTCGTAATTTTACCCGGAGTTTTAGTTGGATTCGTAATTTTACCCGGAGTTTTAGTTGGGTTCGTATTTTTTACCCGGACATTTTAGTTGGGTTAGCATTTTTTACCCGGAGTTCTAGTTGGGTTCGTACTTTTTACCCGGAGTTTTAGTTGGGTTCGTATTTTTTACCCGGAGTTTTAGTTGGGTTCGTATTTTTACCCGGACTTTTTAGTTGGGTAAGTATTTTTACCCGGAGTTTTAGTTGGTTCGTATTTTTACCCGGAGTTTTAGTTGGGTTCGTAAATTTACCCGGAGTTTTAGTTGGGTTCGTATCTTTTACCCGGACTATTTAGTTGGGTTAGTATTTTTTACCCGGAGTTTTAGTTGGGTTCGTATTTTTTACCCGGAGTTTTAGTTGGGTTCGCATTTTTTACCCGGAATTTTTAGTTGGGTTAGTATTTTTACCCGGAGTTTTAGTAGAGTTCGTATTTTTACCCGGAGTTTTAGTTGGGTTCGTAATTTTACCCGGAGTTTTAGTTGGGTTCGTATTTTTAACCCGGACTTTTTAGTTGGGTTAGTATTTTAACCCGGAGTTTTAGTTGGGTTCGTATTTTTACCCGGAGTTTTAGTTGGGTTCGTAATTTTATCCGGAGCTTTAGTTGGGTTGGTATTTTTTACCCGGACTTTTTAGTTGGGTTAGTATTTTTGCCCGGAGTTTTAGTTGGGTTCGTATTTTTTACCCGGAGTTTTAGTTGGGTTCGTAATTTTACCCGGAGTTTTAGTTGGGTTCGTAATTTTACCCGGAGTTTTAGTTGGGTTCGTATTTTTTACCCGGACTTTTTAGTTGGGTTAGTATTTTTACCCGGAGTTTTAGTTGGGTTCGTATTTTTACCCGGAGTTTTAGTTGGGTTCGTATTTTTACCCGGAGTTTTAGTTGGGTTCGTAATTTTAGCCGGAGTTTTAGTTGGGTTCGTATTTTTTACCCGGACTTTTTAGTTGGGTTCGTAATTTTACCCGGAGTTTTAGTTGGGTTCGTAATTTTACCCGGAGTTTTAGTTGGGTTCGTAATTTTACCCGGAGTTTTAGTTGGGTTCGTAATTTTACCCGGACTTTTTAGTTGGGTTCGTATTTTTTACACGGACTTTTAGTTGGGTTCGTAATTTTACCGGAGTTTTAGTTGGTTTCGTAATTTTACCCGGAGTTTTAGTTGAGTTGGTAATTTTACCCGGAGTTTTAGTCGGGTTCGTAATTTTACCCGGACTTTTTATTTGGGTTCGTAATTTTACCCGGACTTTTTAGTTGGGTTCGTAATTTTACCGGAGTTTTAGTTGGGTTCGTAATTTTACCCGGAGTTTAGTTGAGTTCGTAATTTTACCCGGACTTTTTAGTTGGTTTCGTATTTTTTACCCGGACTTTTAGTTGGGTTCGTAATTTTACCCGGAGTTTTACTTGGGTTCGTAATTTTGCCCGGAGTTTTACTTGGGTTCGTAATATTACCCGGAGTTTTAGTTGGGTTCGTAATTTTACCCGGAGTTTTAGTTGGGTTCGTAATTTTACCCGGACTTTTTAGTTGGGTTCGTATTTTTACCCGGACTTTTAGTTGGGTTCGTAATTTTACCCGGAGTTTTAGTTGGGTTCGTAATTTTACCCGGAGTTTTAGTTGGGTTCGTAATTTTACCCGGACTTTTTAGTTGGGTTCGAATTTTTTACCCGGACTTTTAGTTGGGTTCATAATTTTACCCGGAGTTTTAGTTGGGTTCGTAATTTTACCCGGACTTTTTAGTTGGGTTCGTATTTTTTACCCGGACTTTTAGTTGGGTCCGTAATTTTACCCGGAGTTTTAGTTGGGTTCGTAATTTTACCCGGAGTTTTAGTTGGGTTCGTAATTTTACCCGGAGTCTTGAGTTACCCGGACTTTTTAGTTGGGTTCGTATCTTTACCCGGACTTTTAGTTGGGTTCGCAATTTTACCCGGAGTTTTAGTTGGGTTCGTAATTTTACCCGGAGTTTTAGTTGGGTTCGTAATTTTACCCGGAGTTTTAGTTGGGTTCGTAATTTTACCCGGAGTTTTAGTTGAGTTCGTAATTTTACCCGGAGTTTTAGTTGGGTTCGTAATTTTACCCGGACTTTTTAGTTGGGTTCGTAATTTTACCCGGACTTTTTAGTTGGGTTCGTAATTTTACCCGGAGTCTTAAGTTAGGTTCGTATTTTTTATCCGGACTTTTTAGTTGGGATCGTATTTTTTACCCGGAGTTTTAGTTGGGTTCGTAATTTTACCCGGACTTTTTAGTTGGGTTCGTATTTTTTACCCGGACTTTTAGTTGGGTTCGTAATTTTACCCGGAGTTTTAGTTGGGTTCGTATTTTTTACCCGGAGTTTTAGTTGGATTTGTATTTTTTACAAGGAGTTTTAGTTGGGTTCGTATTTTTACCCGGAGTTTTAGTTGTGTTGGTAATTTTACCCGGAGTTTTAGTTGGGTTCATATTTTTTACCGGACTTTTTAGTTGGGTTCGTATTTTTTACCCGGAGTTTTAGTTGGGTTCGTATTTTTTACCCGGAGTTTTAGTTGGGTTCGTATTTTTACCCGGAGTTTTAGTTGGGTTCGTATTTTTACCGGAGTTTTAGTTGGGTTCGTATTTTTTACCCGGACTTTTTAGTTGGGTTAGTATTTTGCCCGGAGTTCTAATTGGGTTCGTATTTTTTTACCCGGAGTTTTAGTTGGGTTCTAAATGTTACCCGGACTTTTTTGTTTGGTTCGTATTTTTTACCCGGAGTTTTAGTTGGGTTCGTAATTTTACCCGGACTTTTTAGTTGGGTTCGTAATTTTACCCGGAGTTTTAGTTGGGTCGTAATTTTACCCGGAGTTTTAGTTGGGTTCGTAATTTTACCCGGAGTTTTAGTTGGGTTCGTAATTTTACCCGGAGTTTTAGTTGGGTTCGTAATTTTACCCGGACTTTTTAGTTGGGTTCGTATTTTTTACCCGGACTTTTAGTTGGGTTCGTAATTTTACCCGGAGTTTTAGTTGGGTTCGTAATTTTACCCGGAGTTTTAGTTGAGTTCGTAATTTTACCCGGAGTTTTAGTTGGGTTCGTAATTTTACCCGGACTTTTTATTTGGGTTCGTAATTTTACCCGGACTTTTTCGTTGGGTTCGTAATTTTACCCGGAGTTTTAGTTGGGTTCGTAATTTTACCCTAAGTTTTACTTGGTTCGTAATTTTACCCGGACTTTTTAGTTGGGTTCGTATTTTTTACCCGGACTTTTAGTTGGGTTCGTAATTTTACCCGGAGTTTTAGTTGGGTTCGTAATTTTACCCGGAGTTTTAGTTGGGTTCGTAATTTTACCGGAGTTTTAGTTGGGTTCGTATTTTTTACCCGGACTTTTTAGTTGGGGTTAGTATTTTTACCCGGAGTTTTAGTTGGGTTCGTATTTTTTACCCGGACATTTTAGTTGGGTTAGCATTTTTTACCCGGAGTTCTAGTTGGGTTCGTACTTTTTACCCGGAGTTTTAGTTGGGTTCGTATTTTTTACCCGGAGTTTTAGTTGGGTTCGTATTTTTACCCGGACTTTTTAGTTGGGTAAGTATTTTTACCCGGAGTTTTAGTTGGGTTCGTATTTTTACCCGGAGTTTTAGTTGGGTTCGTAAATTTACCCGGAGTTTTAGTTGGGTTCGTATCTTTTACCCGGACTATTTAGTTGGGTTAGTATTTTTTACCCGGAGTTTTAGTTGGGTTCGTATTTTTTACCCGGAGTTTTAGTTGGGTTCGCATTTTTTACCCGGAATTTTTAGTTGGGTTAGTATTTTTACCCGGAGTTTTAGTAGGGTTCGTATTTTTACCCGGAGTTTTAGTTGGGTTCGTAATTTTACCCGGAGTTTTAGTTGTTTTCGTATTTTTAACCCGGACTTTTTAGTTGGGTTAGTATTTTAACCCGGAGTTTTAGTTGGGTTCGTATTTTTACCCGGAGTTTTAGTTGGGTTCGTAATTTTATCCGGAGTTTTAGTTGGGTTGGTATTTTTTACCCGGACTTTTTAGTTGGGTTAGTATTCTTGCCCGGAGTTTTAGTTGGGTTCGTATTTTTTACCCGGAGTTTTAGTTGGGTTCGTAATTTTACCCGGAGTTTTAGTTGGGTTCGTAATTTTACCCGGAGTTTTAGTTGGGTTCGTATTTTTTACCCGGACTTTTTAGTTGGGTTAGTATTTTTACCCGGAGTTTTAGTTGGGTTCGTATTTTTACCCGGAGTTTTAGTTGGGTTCGTATTTTTACCCGGAGTTTTAGTTGGGTTCGTAATTTTAGCCGGAGTTTTAGTTGGGTTCGTATTTTTTACCCGGACTTTTTAGTTGGGTTCGTAATTTTACCCGGAGTTTTAGTTGGGTTCGTAATTTTACCCGGAGTTTTAGTTGAGTTCGTAATTTTACCCGGAGTTTTAGTTGGATTCGTAATTTTACCCGGAGTTTTAGTTGGGTTCGTATTTTTTACCCGGACATTTTAGTTGGGTTAGCATTTTTTACCCGGAGTTCTAGTTGGGTTCGTACTTTTTACCCGGAGTTTTAGTTGGGTTCGTATTTTTTACCCGGAGTTTTAGTTGGGTTCGTATTTTTACCCGGACTTTTTAGTTGGGTAAGTATTTTTACCCGGAGTTTTAGTTGGGTTCGTATTTTTACCCGGAGTTTTAGTTGGGTTCGTAAATTTACCCGGAGTTTTAGTTGGGTTCGTATCTTTTACCCGGACTATTTAGTTGGGTTAGTATTTTTTACCCGGAGTTTTAGTTGGGTTCGTATTTTTTACCCGGAGTTTTAGTTGGGTTCGCATTTTTTACCCGGAATTTTTAGTTGGGTTAGTATTTTTACCCGGAGTTTTAGTAGAGTTCGTATTTTTACCCGGAGTTTTAGTTGGGTTCGTAATTTTACCCGGAGTTTTAGTTGGGTTCGTATTTTTAACCCGGACTTTTTAGTTGGGTTAGTATTTTAACCCGGAGTTTTAGTTGGGTTCGTATTTTTACCCGGAGTTTTAGTTGGGTTCGTAATTTTATCCGGAGTTTTAGTTGGGTTGGTATTTTTTACCCGGACTTTTTAGTTGGGTTAGTATTTTTGCCCGGAGTTTTAGTTGGGTTCGTATTTTTTACCCGGAGTTTTAGTTGGGTTCGTAATTTTACCCGGAGTTTTAGTTGGGTTCGTAATTTTACCCGGAGTTTTAGTTGGGTTCGTATTTTTTACCCGGACTTTTTAGTTGGGTTAGTATTTTTACCCGGAGTTTTAGTTGGGTTCGTATTTTTACCCGGAGTTTTAGTTGGGTTCGTATTTTTACCCGGAGTTTTAGTTGGGTTCGTAATTTTAGCCGGAGTTTTAGTTGGGTTCGTATTTTTTACCCGGACTTTTTAGTTGGGTTCGTAATTTTACCCGGAGTTTTAGTTGGGTTCGTAATTTTACCCGGAGTTTTAGTTGGGTTCGTAATTTTACCCGGAGTTTTAGTTGGGTTCGTAATTTTACCCGGACTTTTTAGTTGGGTTCGTATTTTTTACACGGACTTTTAGTTGGGTTCGTAATTTTACCCGGAGTTTTAGCTGGGTTCGTAATTTTACCCGGAGTTTTAGTTGAGTTGGTAATTTTACCCGGAGTTTTAGTTGGGTTCGTAATTTTACCCGGACTTTTTATTTGGGTTCGTAATTTTACCCGGACTTTTTAGTTGGGTTCGTAATTTTACCCGGAGTTTAGTTGGGTTCGTAATTTTACCCGGAGTTTTAGTTGAGTTCGTAATTTTACCCGGACTTTTTAGTTGGTTTCGTATTTTTTACCCGGACTTTTAGTTGGGTTCGTAATTTTACCCGGAGTTTTACTTGGGTTCGTAATTTTGCCCGGAGTTTTACTTGGGTTCGTAATATTACCCGGAGTTTTAGTTGGGTTCGTAATTTTACCCGGAGTTTTAGTTGGGTTCGTAATTTTACCCGGACTTTTTAGTTGGGTTCGTATTTTTACCCGGACTTTTAGTTGGGTTCGTAATTTTACCCGGAGTTTTAGTTGGGTTCGTAATTTTACCCGGAGTTTTAGTTGGGTTCGTAATTTTACCCGGACTTTTTAGTTGGGTTCGAATTTTTTACCCGGACTTTTAGTTGGGTTCATAATTTTACCCGGAGTTTTAGTTGGGTTCGTAATTTTACCCGGACTTTTTAGTTGGGTTCGTATTTTTTACCCGGACTTTTAGTTGGGTTCGTAATTTTACCCGGAGTTTTAGTTGGGTTCGTAATTTTACCCGGAGTTTTAGTTGGGTTCGTAATTTTACCCGGAGTCTTGAGTTACCCGGACTTTTTAGTTGGGTTCGTATCTTTACCCGGACTTTTAGTTGGGTTCGCAATTTTACCCGGAGTTTTAGTTGGGTTCGTAATTTTACCCGGAGTTTTAGTTGGGTTCGTAATTTTACCCGGAGTTTTACTTGGGTTCGTAATTTTACCCGGAGTTTTACTTGGGTTCGTAATTTTACCGGAGTTTTAGTTGGGTTCGTAATTTTACCCGGAGTTTTAGTTGGGTTCGTAATTTTACCCGGACTTTTTAGTTGGGTTCGTATTTTTTACCCGGACTTTTAGTTGGGTTCGTAATTTTACCCGGAGTTTTAGTTGAGTTCGTAATTTTACCCGGAGTTTTAGTTGGGTTCGTAATTTTACCCGGAGTTTTAGTTGGGTTCGCATTTTTTACCCGGAATTTTTAGTTGGGTTAGTATTTTTACCCGGAGTTTTAGTAGGGTTCGTATTTTTACCCGGAGTTTTAGTTGGGTTCGTAATTTTACCCGGAGTTTTAGTAGGGTTCGTATTTTTACCCGGAGTTTTAGTTGGGTTCGTAATTTTACCCGGAGTTTTAGTTGGGTTCGTATTTTTAACCCGGACTTTTTAGTTGGGTTAGTATTTTTACCCGGAGTTTTAGTTGGGTTCGTATTTTTACCCGGAGTTTTAGTTGGGTTCGTAATTTTATCCGGAGTTTTAGTTGGGTTCGTATTTTTTACCCGGACTTTTTAGTTGGGTTAGTATTTTTGCCCGGAGTTTTAGTTGGGTTCGTATTTTTTACCCGGAGTTTTAGTTGGGTTCGTAATTTTACCCGGAGTTTTAGTTGGGTTCGTAATTTTACCCGGAGTCTTAAGTTAGGTTCGTATTTTTTATCCGGACTTTTTAGTTGGGTTCGTATTTTTTACCCGGAGTTTTAGTTGGGTTCGTAATTTTACCCGGAGTTTTAGTTGGGTTCGTATTTTTTACACGGACTTTTTAGTTGGGTTAGTATTTTTACCCGGAGTTTTAGTTGGGTTCGTATTTTTACCCGGAGTTTTAGTTGGGTTCGTATTTTTACCCGGAGTTTTAGTTGGGTTCGTAATTTTAGCCGGAGTTTTAGTTGGGTTCGTATTTTTTACCCGGACTTTTTAGTTGGGTTCGTAATTTTACCCGGAGTTTTAGTTGGGTTCGTAATTTTACCCGGAGTTTTAGTTGGGTTCGTAATTTTACCCGGAGTTTTAGTTGGGTTCGTAATTTTACCCGGACTTTTTAGTTGGATTCGTATTTTTTACCCGGACTTTTAGTTGGGTTCGTAATTTTACCCGGAGTTTTAGTTGGGTTCGTAATTTTACCCGGAGTTTTAGTTGAGTTGGTAATTTTACCCGGAGTTTTAGTTGGGTTCGTAATTTTACCCGGACTTTTTATTTGGGTTCGTAATTTTACCCGGACTTTTTAGTTGGGTTCGTAATTTTACCTGGAGTTTTAGTTGGGTTCGTAATTTTACCCAGACTTTTTAGTTGGGTTCGATTTTTTTACCCGGACTTTTAGTTGGGTTCATAATTTTACCCGGAGCTTTAGTTGGGTTCGTAATTTTACCTGGACTTTTTAGTTGGGTTCGTATTTTTACCCGGAGTTTTAGTTGGGTTCGTAATTTTACCCGGAGTTTTACTTGGGTTCGTAATTTTACCCGGAGTTTTACTTGGGTTCGTAATTTTACCCGGAGTTTTAGTTGGGTTCGTAATTTTACCCGGAGTTTTAGTTGGGTTCGTAATTTTACCCGGACTTTTTAGTTGGGTTCGTATTTTTTACCCGGCTTTTAGTTGGGTTCGTAATTTTACCCGGAGTTTTAGTTGGGTTCGTAATTTTACCCGGAGTTTTAGTTGAGTTCGTAATTTTACCCGGAGTTTTAGTTGAGTTCGTAATTTTACCCGGAGTTTTAGTTGGGTTCGTAATTTTACCCGGACTTTTTAGTTGGGTTCGAATTTTTTACCCGGACTTTTAGTTGGGTTCATAATTTTACCCGGAGCTTTAGTTGGGTTCGTAATTTTACCTGGACTTTTTAGTTGGGTTCGTATTTTTTACCCGGACTTTTAGTTGGGTTCGTAATTTTACCCGGAGTTTTAGTTGGGTTCGTAATTTTACCCGGAGTTTTAGTTGGGTTCGTAATTTTACCCGGAGTCTTGAGTTACCCGGACTTTTTAGTTGGGTTCGTATTTTTACCCGGACTTTTAGTTGGGTTCGTAATTTTACCCGGAGTTTTAGTTGGGTTCGTAATTTTACCCGGAGTTTTACTTGGGTTCGTAATTTTACCCGGAGTTTTACTTGGGTTCGTAATTTTACCCGGAGTTTTAGTTGGGTTCGTAATTTTACCCGGAGTTTTAGTTGGGTTCGTAATTTTACCCGGACTTTTTAGTTGGGTTCGTATTTTTTACCCGGACTTTTAGTTGGGTTCGTAATTTTACCCGGAGTTTTAGTTGGGTTCGTAATTTTACCCGGAATTTTAGTTGAGTTCGTAATTTTACCCGGAGTTTTAGTTGGGTTCGTAATTTTACCCGGGCTTTTTAGTTGGGTTCGTAATTTTACCGGACTTTTTAGTTGGGTTCGTATTTTTACCCGGAGTTTTAGTTGGGTTCGTAATTTTATCCGGAGTTTTAGTTGGGTTGGTATTTTTTACCCGGACTTTTTAGTTGGGTTAGTATTTTTGCCCGGAGTTTTAGTTGGGTTCGTATTTTTTACCCGGTGTTTTAGTTGGGTTCGTAATTTTACCCGGAGTTTTAGTTGGGTTCGTAATTTTACCCGGAGTTTTAGTTGGGTTCGTATTTTTTACCCGGACTTTTTAGTTGGGTTAGTATTTTTACCCGGAGTTTTAGTTGGGTTCGTATTTTTACCCGGAGTTTTAGTTGGGTTCGTATTTTTACCCGGAGTTTTAGTTGGGTTCGTAATTTTAGCCGGAGTTTTAGTTGGGTTCGTATTTTTTACCCGGACTTTTTAGTTGGGTTCGTAATTTTACCCGGAGTTTTAGTTGGGTTCGAAATTTTACCCGGAGTTTTAGTTGGGTTCGTAATTTTACCCGGAGTTTTAGTTGGGTTCGTAATTTTACCCGGACTTTTTAGTTGGGTTCGTATTTTTTACACGGACTTTTAGTTGGGTTCGTAATTTTACCCGGAGTTTTAGTTGGGTTCGTTATTTTACCCGGAGTTTTAGTTGAGTTGGTAATTTTACCCGGAGTTTTAGTTGGGTTCGTAATTTTACCCGGACTTTTTATTTGGGTTCGTAATTTTACCCGGACTTTTTAGTTGGGTTCGTAATTTTACCCGGAGTTTTAGTTGGGTTCGTAATTTTACCCGGAGTTTTAGTTGAGTTCGTAATTTTACCCGGACTTTTTAGTTGGTTTCGTATTTTTTACCCGGACTTTTAGTTGGGTTCGTAATTTTACCCGGAGTTTTACTTGGGTTCGTAATTTTGCCCGGAGTTTTACTTGGGTTCGTAATATTACCCGGAGTTTTAGTTGGGTTCGTAATTTTACCCGGAGTTTTAGTTGGGTTCGTAATTTTACCCGGACTTTTTAGTTGGGTTCGTATTTTTACCCGGACTTTTAGTTGGGTTCGTAATTTTACCCGGAGTTTTAGTTGGGTTCGTAATTTTACCCGGAGTTTTAGTTGGGTTCGTAATTTTACCCGGACTTTTTAGTTGGGTTCGAATTTATTACCCGGACTTTTAGTTGGGTTCATAATTTTACCCGGAGTTTTAGTTGGGTTCGTAATTTTACCCGGACTTTTGAGTTGGGTTCGTATTTTTTACCCGGACTTTTAGTTGGGTTCGTAATTTTACCCGGAGTTTTAGTTGGGTTCGTAATTTTACCCGGAGTTTTAGTTGGGTTCGTAATTTTACCCGGAGTCTTGAGTTACCCGGACTTTTTAGTTGGGTTCGTATCTTTACCCGGACTTTTAGTTGGGTTCGCAATTTTACCCGGAGTTTTAGTTGGGTTCGTAATTTTACCCGGAGTTTTAGTTGGGTTCGTAATTTTACCCGGAGTTTTACTTGGGTTCGTAATTTTACCCGGAGTTTTACTTGGGTTCGTAATTTTACCCGGAGTTTTAGTTGGGTTCGTAATTTTACCCGGAGTTTTAGTTGGGTTCGTAATTTTACCCGGACTTTTTAGTTGGGTTCGTATTTTTTACCCGGACTTTTAGTTGGGTTCGTAATTTTACCCGGAGTTTTAGTTGAGTTCGTAATTTTACCCGGAGTTTTAGTTGGGTTCGTAATTTTACCCGGAGTTTTAGTTGGGTTCGCATTTTTTACCCGGAATTTTTAGTTGGGTTAGTATTTTTACCCGGAGTTTTAGTAGGGTTCGTATTTTTACCCGGAGTTTTAGTTGGGTTTGTAATTTTACCCGGAGTTTTAGTAGGGTTCGTATTTTTACCCGGAGTTTTAGTTGGGTTCGTAATTTTACCCGGAGTTTTAGTTGGGTTCGTATTTTTAACCCGGACTTTTTAGTTGGGTTAGTATTTTTACCCGGAGTTTTAGTTGGGTTCGTATTTTTACCCGGAGTTTTAGTTGGGTTCGTAATTTTATCCGGAGTTTTAGTTGGGTTCGTATTTTTTACCCGGACTTTTTAGTTGGGTTAGTATTTTTGCCCGGAGTTTTAGTTGGGTTCGTATTTTTTACCCGGAGTTTTAGTTGGGTTCGTAATTTTACCCGGAGTTTTAGTTGGGTTCGTAATTTTACCCGGAGTCTTAAGTTAGGTTCGTATTTTTTATCCGGACTTTTTAGTTGGGTTCGTATTTTTTACCCGGAGTTTTAGTTGGGTTCGTAATTTTACCCGGAGTTTTAGTTGGGTTCGTATTTTTTACACGGACTTTTTAGTTGGGTTAGTATTTTTACCCGGAGTTTTAGTTGGGTTCGTATTTTTACCCGGAGTTTTAGTTGGGTTCGTATTTTTACCCGGAGTTTTAGTTGGGTTCGTAATTTTAGCCGGAGTTTTAGTTGGGTTCGTATTTTTTACCCGGACTTTTTAGTTGGGTTCGTAATTTTACCCGGAGTTTTAGTTGGGTTCGTAATTTTACCCGGAGTTTTAGTTGGGTTCGTAATTTTACCCGGAGTTTTAGTTGGGTTCGTAATTTTACCCGGACTTTTTAGTTGGATTCGTATTTTTTACCCGGACTTTTAGTTGGGTTCGTAATTTTACCCGGAGTTTTAGTTGGGTTCGTAATTTTACCCGGAGTTTTAGTTGAGTTGGTAATTTTACCCGGAGTTTTAGTTGGGTTCGTAATTTTACCCGGACTTTTTATTTGGGTTCGTAATTTTACCCGGACTTTTTAGTTGGGTTCGTAATTTTACCTGGAGTTTTAGTTGGGTTCGTAATTTTACCCGGACTTTTTAGTTGGGTTCGATTTTTTTACCCGGACTTTTAGTTGGGTTCATAATTTTACCCGGAGCTTTAGTTGGGTTCGTAATTTTACCTGGACTTTTTAGTTGGGTTCGTATTTTTACCCGGAGTTTTAGTTGGGTTCGTAATTTTACCCGGAGTTTTACTTGGGTTCGTAATTTTACCCGGAGTTTTACTTGGGTTCGTAATTTTACCCGGAGTTTTAGTTGGGTTCGTAATTTTACCCGGAGTTTTAGTTGGGTTCGTAATTTTACCCGGACTTTTTAGTTGGGTTCGTATTTTTTACCCGGCTTTTAGTTGGGTTCGTAATTTTACCCGGAGTTTTAGTTGGGTTCGTAATTTTACCCGGAGTTTTAGTTGAGTTCGTAATTTTACCCGGAGTTTTAGTTGAGTTCGTAATTTTACCCGGAGTTTTAGTTGGGTTCGTAATTTTACCCGGACTTTTTAGTTGGGTTCGAATTTTTTACCCGGACTTTTAGTTGGGTTCATAATTTTACCCGGAGCTTTAGTTGGGTTCGTAATTTTACCTGGACTTTTTAGTTGGGTTCGTATTTTTTACCCGGACTTTTAGTTGGGTTCGTAATTTTACCCGGAGTTTTAGTTGGGTTCGTAATTTTACCCGGAGTTTTAGTTGGGTTCGTAATTTTACCCGGAGTCTTGAGTTACCCGGACTTTTTAGTTGGGTTCGTATTTTTACCCGGACTTTTAGTTGGGTTCGTAATTTTACCCGGAGTTTTAGTTGGGTTCGTAATTTTACCCGGAGTTTTACTTGGGTTCGTAATTTTACCCGGAGTTTTACTTGGGTTCGTAATTTTACCCGGAGTTTTAGTTGGGTTCGTAATTTTACCCGGAGTTTTAGTTGGGTTCGTAATTTTACCCGGACTTTTTAGTTGGGTTCGTATTTTTTACCCGGACTTTTAGTTGGGTTCGTAATTTTACCCGGAGTTTTAGTTGGGTTCGTAATTTTACCCGGAATTTTAGTTGAGTTCGTAATTTTACCCGGAGTTTTAGTTGGGTTCGTAATTTTACCCGGGCTTTTTAGTTGGGTTCGTAATTTTACCCGGACTTTTTAGTTGGGTTCGTAATTTTACCCGGAGTCTTAAGTTAGGTTCGTATTTTTTATCCGGACTTTTTAGTTGGGTTCGTATTTTTTACCCGGAGTTTTAGTTGGGTTCGTAATTTTACCCGGAGTTTTAGTTGGGTTCGTAATTTTACCCGGACTTTTTAGTTGGGTTCGTATTTTTTACCCGGACTTTTAGTTGGGTTCGTAATTTTACCCGGAGTTTTAGTTGGGTTCGTAATTTTACCCGGAGTTTTAGTTGGGTTCGTAATTTTACCCGGACTTTTTAGTTGGGTTCGTAATTTTACGAGGACTTTTTAGTTGGGTTCGTAATTTTACCCGGACTTTTAGTTGGGTTCGTAATTTTAGCCTGAGTTTTAGTTGGGTTCGTAATTTTACCCGGAGTTTTAGTTGCGTTCGTAATTTTACCCGGAGTTGTACTTGGGTTCGTAATTTTACCCGGAGTTTTACTTGGGTTCGTAATTTTACCCGGAGTTTTAGTTGGGTTCGTAATTTTACCCGGAGTTTTAGTTGGGTTCGTAATTTTACCCGGACTTTTTAGTTGGGTTCGTATTTTTTACCCGGACTTTTAGTTGGGTTCGTAATTTTACCCGGAGTTTTAGTTGGGTTCGTAATTTTACCCGGAGTTTTAGTTGAGTTCGTAATTTTACCCGGAGTTTTAGTTGGGTTCGTAATTTTACCCGGACTTTTTAGTTGGGTTCGTAATTTTACCCGGACTTTTTAGTTGGGTTCGTAATTTTACCCGGAGTCTTAAGTTAGGTTCGTATTTTTTATCCGGACTTTTTAGTTGGGTTCGTATTTTTTACCCGGAGTTTTAGTTGGGTTCGTAATTTTACCCGGACTTTTTAGTTGGGTTCGTATTTTTTACCCGGACTTTTAGTTGGGTTCGTAATTTTACCCGGAGTTTTAGTTGGGTTCGTATTTTTTACCCGGAGTTTTAGTTGGATTTATATTTTTTACAAGGAGTTTTAGTTGGGTTCGTATTTTTACCCGGAGTTTTAGTTGTGTTGGTAATTTTACCCGGAGTTTTAGTTGGGTTCATATTTTTTACCGGACTTTTTAGTTGGGTTCGTATTTTTTACCCGGAGTTTTAGTTGGGTTCGTATTTTTTACCCGGAGTTTTAGTTGGGTTCGTATTTTTACCCGGAGTTTTAGTTGGGTTCGTATTTTTACCCGGAGTTTTAGTTGGGTTCGTATTTTTTACCCGGACTTTTTAGTTGGGTTAGTATTTTGCCCGGAGTTTTAGTTGGGTTCGTATTTTTTTACCCGGAGTTTTAGTTGGGTTCTAAATGTTACCCGGACTTTTTTGTTTGGTTCGTATTTTTTACCCGGAGTTTTAGTTGGGTTCGTAATTTTACCCGGACTTTTTAGTTGGGTTCGTAATTTTACCCGGAGTTTTAGTTGGGTTCGTAATTTTACCCGGAGTTTTAGTTGGGTTCGTAATTTTACCCGGAGTTTTAGTTGGGTTCGTAATTTTACCCGGAGTTTTAGTTGGGTTCGTAATTTTACCCGGACTTTTTAGTTGGGTTCGTATTTTTTACCCGGACTTTTAGTTGGGTTCGTAATTTTACCCGGAGTTTTAGTTGGGTTCGTAATTTTACCAGGAGTTTTAGTTGAGTTCGTAATTTTACCCGGAGTTTTAGTTGGGTTCGTAATTTTACCCGGACTTTTTATTTGGGTTCGTAATTTTACCCGGACTTTTTAGTTGGGTTCGTAATTTTACCCGGAGTTTTAGTTGGGTTCGTAATTTTACCCTAAGTTTTACTTGGGTTCGTAATTTTACCCGGACTTTTTAGTTGGGTTCGTATTTTTTACCCGGAGTTTTAGTTGGGTTCGTAATTTTACTCGGAGTTTTAGTTGGGTTCGTAATTTTACCCGGAGTTTTAGTTGGGTTCGTATTTTTTATCCGGACTTTTTAGTTGGGGTTAGTATTTTTACCCGGAGTTTTAGTTGGGTTCGTATTTTTTCCCGGAGTTTTAGTTGGGTTCGTAATTTTACCCGGAGTTTTAGTTGGGTTCGTATTTTTTACCCGGACATTTTAGTTGGGTTAGCATTTTTTACCCGGAGTTCTAGTTGGGTTCGTACTTTTTACCCGGAGTTTTAGTTGGGTTCGTATTTTTTACCCGGAGTTTTAGTTGGGTTCGTATTTTTACCCGGACTTTTTAGTTGGGTAAGTATTTTTACCCGGAGTTTTAGTTGGGTTCGTATTTTTACCCGGAGTTTTAGTTGGGTTCGTAAATTTACCCGGAGTTTTAGTTGGGTTCGTATCTTTTACCCGGACTATTTAGTTGGGTTCGTAATTTTACCCGGAGTTTTAGTTGGGTTCGTATTTTTTACCCGGACTTTTAGTTGGGTTCGTAATTTTACCCGGAGTTTTAGTTGGGTTCGTATTTTTTACCCGGAGTTTTAGTTGGATTTGTATTTTTTACAAGGAGTTTTAGTTGGGTTCGTATTTTTACCCGGAGTTTTAGTTGTGTTGGTAATTTTACCCGGAGTTTTAGTTGGGTTCATATTTTTTACCGGACTTTTTAGTTGGGTTCGTATTTTTTACCCGGAGTTTTAGTTGGGTTCGTATTTTTTACCCGGAGTTTTAGTTGGGTTCGTATTTTTACCCGGAGTTTTAGTTGGGTTCGTATTTTTACCCGGAGTTTTAGTTGGGTTCGTATTTTTTACCCGGACTTTTTAGTTGGGTTAGTATTTTGCCCGGAGTTTTAGTTGGGTTCGTATTTTTTTACCCGGAGTTTTAGTTGGGTTCTAAATGTTACCCGGACTTTTTTGTTTGGTTCGTATTTTTTACCCGGAGTTTTAGTTGGGTTCGTAATTTTACCCGGACTTTTTAGTTGGGTTCGTAATTTTACCCGGAGTTTTAGTTGGGTTCGTAATTTTACCCGGAGTTTTAGTTGGGTTCGTAATTTTACCCGGAGTTTTAGTTGGGTTCGTAATTTTACCCGGAGTTTTAGTTGGGTTCGTAATTTTACCCGGACTTTTTAGTTGGGTTCGTATTTTTTACCCGGACTTTTAGTTGGGTTCGTAATTTTACCCGGAGTTTTAGTTGGGTTCGTAATTTTACCCGGAGTTTTAGTTGAGTTCGTAATTTTACCCGGAGTTTTAGTTGGGTTCGTAATTTTACCCGGACTTTTTATTTGGGTTCGTAATTTTACCCGGACTTTTTAGTTGGGTTCGTAATTTTACCCGGAGTTTTAGTTGGGTTCGTAATTTTACCCTAAGTTTTACTTGGGTTCGTAATTTTACCCGGACTTTTTAGTTGGGTTCGTATTTTTTACCCGGACTTTTAGTTGGGTTCGTAATTTTACCCGGAGTTTTAGTTGGGTTCGTAATTTTACTCGGAGTTTTAGTTGGGTTCGTAATTTTACCCGGAGTTTTAGTTGGGTTCGTATTTTTTATCCGGACTTTTTAGTTGGGGTTAGTATTTTTACCCGGAGTTTTAGTTGGGTTCGTATTTTTTCCCGGAGTTTTAGTTGGGTTCGTAATTTTACCCGGAGTTTTAGTTGGGTTCGTATTTTTTACCCGGACATTTTAGTTGGGTTAGCATTTTTTACCCGGAGTTCTAGTTGGGTTCGTACTTTTTACCCGGAGTTTTAGTTGGGTTCGTATTTTTTACCCGGAGTTTTAGTTGGGTTCGTATTTTTACCCGGACTTTTTAGTTGGGTAAGTATTTTTACCCGGAGTTTTAGTTGGGTTCGTATTTTTACCCGGAGTTTTAGTTGGGTTCGTAAATTTACCCGGAGTTTTAGTTGGGTTCGTATCTTTTACCCGGACTATTTAGTTGGGTTAGTATTTTTTACCCGGAGTTTTAGTTGGGTTCGTATTTTTTACCCGGAGTTTTAGTTGGGTTCGCATTTTTTACCCGGAATTTTTAGTTGGGTTAGTATTTTTACCCGGAGTTTTAGTAGGGTTCGTATTTTTACCCGGAGTTTTAGTTGGGTTCGTAATTTTACCTGGAGTTTTAGTTGGGTTCGTATTTTTAACCCGGACTTTTTAGTTGGGTTAGTATTTTAACCCGGAGTTTTAGTTGCGTTCGTAATTTTACCCGGAGTTGTACTTGGGTTCGTAATTTTACCCGGAGTTTTAGTTGGGTTCGTAATTTTACCCGGAGTTTTAGTTGGGTTCGTAATTTTACCCGGACTTTTTAGTTGGGTTCGTATTTTTTACCCGGACTTTTAGTTGGGTTCGTAATTTTACCCGGAGTTTTAGTTGGGTTCGTATTTTTTACCCGGACTTTTTAGTTGGGTTAGTATTTTTACCCGGAGTTTTAGTTGGGTTCGTATTTTTACCCGGAGTTTTAGTTGGGTTCGTATTTTTACCCGGAGTTTTAGTTGGGTTCGTAATTTTAGCCGGAGTTTTAGTTGGGTTCGTATTTTTTACCCGGACTTTTTAGTTGGGTTCGTAATTTTACCCGGAGTTTTAGTTGGGTTCGTAATTTTACACGGAGTTTTAGTTGGGTTCGTAATTTTACCCGGACTTTTTAGTTGGGTTCGTATTTTTTACACGGACTTTTAGTTGGGTTCGTAATTTTACCCGGAGTTTTAGTTGGGTTCGTAATTTTACCCGGAGTCTTAGTTGAGTTGGTAATTTTACCCGGAGTTTTAGTTGGGTTCGTAATTTTACCCGGACTTTTTATTTGGGTTCGTAATTTTACCCGGACTTTTTAGTTGGGTTCGTAATTTTACCCGGAGTTTTAGTTGGGTTCGTAATTTTACCCGGAGTTTTAGTTGAGTTCGTAATTTTACCCGGACTTTTTAGTTGGTTTCGTATTTTTTACCCGGACTTTTAGTTGGGTTCGTAATTTTACCCGGAGTTTTACTTGGGTTCGTAATTTTGCCCGGAGTTTTACTTGGGTTCGTAATATTACCCGGAGTTTTAGTTGGGTTCGTAATTTTACCCGGAGTTTTAGTTGGGTTCGTAATTTTACCCGGACTTTTTAGTTGGGTTCGTATTTTTTACCCGGACTTTTAGTTGGGTTCGTAATTTTACCCGGAGTTTTAGTTGGGTTCGTAATTTTACCCGGAGTTTTAGTTGGGTTCGTAATTTTACCCGGACTTTTTAGTTGGGTTCGAATTTTTTACCCGGACTTTTAGTTGGGTTCATAATTTTACCCGGAGTTTTAGTTGGGTTCGTAATTTTACCCGGACTTTTTAGTTGGGTTCGTATTTTTTACCCGGACTTTTAGTTGGGTTCGTAATTTTACCCGGAGTTTTAGTTGGGTTCGTAATTTTACCCGGAGTTTTAGTTGGGTTCGTAATTTTACCCGGAGTCTTGAGTTACCCGGACTTTTTAGTTGGGTTCGTATCTTTACCCGGACTTTTAGTTGGGTTCGCAATTTTACCCGGAGTTTTAGTTGGGTTCGTAATTTTACCCGGAGTTTTAGTTGGGTTCGTAATTTTACCCGGAGTTTTACTTGGGTTCGTAATTTTACCCGGAGTTTTACTTGGGTTCGTAATTTTACCCGGAGTTTTAGTTGGGTTCGTAATTTTACCCGAGTTTTAGTTGGGTTCGTAATTTTACCCGGACTTTTTAGTTGGGTTCGTATTTTTTACCCGGACTTTTAGTTGGGTTCGTAATTTTACCCGGAGTTTTAGTTGAGTTCGTAATTTTACCCGGAGTTTTAGTTGGGTTCGTAATTTTACCCGGAGTTTTAGTTGGGTTCGCATTTTTTACCCGGAATTTTTAGTTGGGTTAGTATTTTTACCCGGAGTTTTAGTAGGGTTCGTATTTTTACCCGGAGTTTTAGTTGGGTTCGTAATTTTACCCGGAGTTTTAGTAGGGTTCGTATTTTTACCCGGAGTTTTAGTTGGGTTCGTAATTTTACCCGGAGTTTTAGTTGGGTTCGTATTTTTAACCCGAACTTTTTAGTTGGGTTAGTATTTTTACCCGGAGTTTTAGTTGGGTTCGTATTTTTACCCGGAGTTTTAGTTGGGTTCGTAATTTTATCCGGAGTTTTAGTTGGGTTCGTATTTTTTACCCGGACTTTTTAGTTGTGTTAGTATTTTTGCCCGGAGTTTTAGTTGGGTTCGTATTTTTTACCCGGAGTTTTAGTTGGGTTCGTAATTTTACCCGGAGTTTTAGTTGGGTTCGTAATTTTACCCGGAGTCTTAAGTTAGGTTCGTATTTTTTATCCGGACTTTTTAGTTGGGTTCGTATTTTTTACCCGGAGTTTTAGTTGGGTTCGTAATTTTACCCGGAGTTTTAGTTGGGTTCGTATTTTTTACCCGGACTTTTTAGTTGGGTTATTATTTTTACCCGGAGTTTTAGTTGGGTTCGTATTTTTACCGGAGTTTTAGTTGGGTTCGTATTTTTACCCGGAGTTTTAGTTGGGTTCGTAATTTTAGCCGGAGTTTTAGTTGGGTTCGTATTTTTTACCCGGACTTTTAGTTGGGTTCGTAATTTTACCCGGAGTTTTAGTTGGGTTCGTAATTTTACCCGGAGTTTTAGTTGGGTTCGTAATTTTACCCGGAGTTTTAGTTGGGTTCGTAATTTTACCCGGACTTTTTAGTTGGATTCGTATTTTTTACCCGGACTTTTAGTTGGGTTCGTAATTTTACCCGGTGTTTTAGTTGGGTTCGTAATTTTACCCGGAGTTTTAGTTGAGTTGGTAATTTTACCCGGAGTTTTAGTTGGGTTCGTAATTTTACCCGGACTTTTTATTTGGGTTCGTAATTTTACCCGGACTTTTAGTTGGGTTCGTAATTTTACCTGGAGTTTTAGTTGGGTTCGTAATTTTACCCGGAGTTTTACTTGGGTTCGTAATTTTACCCGAACTTTTTAGTTGGGTTCGTATTATTTACCCGGACTTTTAGTTGGGTTCGTAATTTTACCCGGAGTTTTAGTTGGGTTCGTAATTTTACCCGGAGTTTTAGTTGGGTTCGTAATTTTACCCGGAGTTTTACTTGGGTTCGTAATTTTACCCGGAGTTTTAGTTGGGTTCGTAATTTTACCCGGAGTTTTACTTGGGTTCGTAATTTTACCCGGAGTTTAGTTGGGTTCGTAATTTTACCCGGAGTTTTAGTTGGGTTCGTATTTTTAACCCGGACTTTTTAGTTGGGTTAGTATTTTTTCCCGGAGTTTTAGTTGGGTTCGTATTTTTACCCGGAGTTTTAGTTGGGTTCGTAATTTTATCCGGAGTTTTAGTTGGGTTCGTATTTTTTACCCGGACTTTTTAGTTGGGTTAGTATTTTTGCCCGGAGTTTTAGTTGGGTTCGTATTTTTTACCCGGAGTTTTAGTTGGGTTCGTAATTTTACCCGGAGTTTTAGTTGGGTTCGTAATTTTACCCGGAGTCTTAAGTTAGGTTCGTATTTTTTATCCCGACTTTTTAGTTGGGTTCGTATTTTTTACCCGGAGTTTTAGTTGGGTTCGTAATTTTACCCGGAGTTTTAGTTGGGTTCGTATTTTTTACCCGGACTTTTTAGTTGGGTTAGTATTTTTACCCGGAGTTTTAGTTGGGTTCGTATTTTTACCCGGAGTTTTAGTTGGGTTCGTATTTTTACCCGGAGTTTTAGTTGGGTTCGTAATTTTACCGGAGTTTTAGTTGGGTTCGTATTTTTTACCCGGACTTTTTAGTTGGGTTCGTAATTTTACCCGGAGTTTTAGTTGGGTTCGTAATTTTACCCGGAGTTTTAGTTGGGTTCGTAATTTTACCCGGAGTTTTAGTTGGGTTCGTAATTTTACCCGGAGTTTTAGTTGGGTTCGTAATTTTACCCGGAGTTTTACTTGGGTTCGTAATTTTACCCGAACTTTTTAGTTGGGTTCGTATTTTTTACCCGGACTTTTAGTTGGGTTCGTAATTTTACCCGGAGTTTTAGTTGGGTTCGTAATTTTACTCGGAGTTTTAGTTGGGTTCGTAATTTTACCCGGAGTTTTACTTGGGTTCGTAATTTTACCCGGAGTTTTACTTGGGTTCATAATTTTACCCGGAGTTTTAGTTGGGTTCGTAATTTTACCCGGAGTTTTAGTTGGGTTCGTAATTTTACCCGGACTTTTTAGTTGGGTTCGTATTTTTTACCCGGACTTTTAGTTGGGTTCGTAATTTTACCCGGAGTTTTAGTTGGGTTCGTAATTTTACTCGGACTTTTTAGTTGGGTTCGTAATTTTACCCGGAGTTTTACTTGGGTTCGTAATTTTACCCGGAGTTTTAGTTGGGTTCGTAATTTTACCCGGAGTTTTAGTAGGGTTCGTAATTTTACCCGGAGTTTTAGTTGGGTTCGTAATTTTACCCGGACTTTTTAGTTGGGTTCGTAATTTTACCCGGAGTTTTAGTTTCGTTCGTAATTTTACCCGGACTTTTTAGTTGGATTCGAATTTTTTACCCGGACTTTTAGTTGGGTTCATAATTTTACCCGGAGTTTTAGTTGGGTTCGTAATTTTACCCGGACTTCTTAGTTGGGTTCGTATTTTTTACCCGGACTTTTAGTGGGGTTCGTAATTTTACCCGGAGTTTTAGTTGGGTTCGTAATTTTACCCGGAGTTTTAGTTGGGTTCGTAATTTTACCCGGAGTCTTGAGTTACCCGGACTTTTTAGTTGGGTTCGTATTTTTACCCGGACTTTTAGTTGGGTTCGTAATTTTACCCGGAGTTTTAGTTGGGTTCGTAATTTTACCCGGAGTTTTAGTTGGGTTCGTAATTTTACCCGGAGTTTTACTTGGGTTCGTAATTTTACCCGGAGTTTTACTTGGGTTCGTAATTTTACCCGGAGTTTTAGTTGGGTTCGTAATTTTACCCGGAGTTTTAGTTGGGTTCGTAATTTTACCCGGACTTTTTAGTTGGGTTCGTATTTTTTACCCGGACTTTTAGTTGGGTTCGTATTTTACCCGGAGTTTTAGTTGGGTTCGTAATTTTACCCGGAGTTTTAGTTGGGTTCGTAATTTTACCCGGAGTTTTAGTTGGGTTCGTATTTTTTACCCGGACTTTTTAGTTGGGTCGTAATTTTACCCGGAGTTTTAGTAGGGTTCGTAATTTTACCCGGAGTTTTAGTTGGGTTCGTAATTTTACCCGGACTTTTTAGTTGGGTTCGTATTTTTTACCCGGACTTTTAGTTGGGTTCGTAATTTTACCCGGAGTTTTAGTTAGATTCGTATTTTACCCGGAGTTTTAGTTGAGTTGGTAATTTTACCCGGAGTTTTAGTTGGGTTCGTAATTTTACCCGGACTTTTTATTTGGGTTCGTAATTTTACCCGGACTTTTTAGTTGGGTTCGTAATTTTACCCGGACTTTTTAGTTGGGTTCGTAATTTTACCTGGAGTTTTAGTTGGGTTCGTAATTTTACCCGGAGTTTTACTTGGGTTCGTAATTTTACCCGAACTTTTTAGTTGGGTTCGTATTTTTTACCCGGACTTTTAGTTGGGTTCGTAATTTTACCCAGGTTTTAGTTGGGTTCGTAATTTTACCCGGAGTTTTAGTTGGGTCGTAATTTTACCCGGAGTTTTACTTGGGTTCGTAATTTTACCCGGAGTTTTAGTTGGGTTCGTAATTTTACCCGGAGTTTTAGTTGGGTTCGTATTTTTAACCCGGACTTTTTAGTTGGGTTAGTATATTTACCCGGAGTTTTAGTTGGGTTCGTATTTTTACCCGGAGTTTTAGTTGGGTTCGTAATTTTATCCGGAGTTTTAGTTGGGTTCGTATTTTTGACCCGGACTTTTTAGTTGGGTTAGTATTTTGCCCGGAGTTTTAGTTGGGTTCGTATTTTTTACCCGGAGTTTTAGTTGGGTTCGTAATTTTACCCGGAGTTTTAGTTGGGTTCGTAATTTTACCCGGAGTCTTAAGTTAGGTTCGTATTTTTTATCCGGACTTTTTAGTTGGGTTCGTATTTTTTACCCGGAGTTTTAGTTGGGTTCGTAATTTTACCCGGAGTTTTAGTTGGGTTCGTATTTTTTACCCGGACTTTTTAGTTGGGTTAGTATTTTTACCCGGAGTTTTAGTTGGGTTCGTATTTTTACCCGGAGTTTTAGTTGGGTTCGTATTTTTACCCGGAGTTTTAGTTGGGTTCGTAATTTAGCCGGAGTTTTAGTTGGGTTCGTATTTTTTACCCGGACTTTTTAGTTGGGTTCGTAATTTTACCCGGAGTTTTAGTTGGGTTCGTAATTTTACCCGGAGTTTTAGTTGGGTTCGTAATTTTACCCGGACTTTTTAGTTGGGTTCGTATTTTTTACCCGGACTTTTAGTTGGGTTCGTAATTTTACCCGGAGTTTTAGTTGGGTTCGTAATTTTACCCGGAGTTTTAGTTGAGTTGGTAATTTTACCCGGAGTTTTAGTTGGGTTCGTAATTTTACCCGGACTTTTTATTTGGGTTCGTAATTTTACCCGGACTTTTTAGTTGGGTTCGTAATTTTACCCGGAGTTTTAGTTGGGTTCGTAATTTTACCGTGAGTTTTTACTTGGGTTCGTAATTTTACCCGAACTTTTTAGTTGGGTTCGTATTTTTTACCCGGACTTTTAGTTGGGTTCGTAATTTTACCCGGAGTTTTAGTTGGGTTCGTAATTTTACCCGGAGTTTCAGTTGGGTTCGTAATTTTACCCGGAGTTTTACTTGGGTTCGTAATTTTACCCGGAGTTTTACTTGGGTTCGTAATTTTACCAGGAGTTTTAGTTGGGTTCGTAATTTTACCCGGAGTTTTAGTTGGGTTCGTAATTTTACCCGGACTTTTTAGTTGGGTTCGTATTTTTTACCCGGACTTTTAGTTGGGTCCGTAATTTTACCCGGAGTTTTAGTTGGGTTCGTAATTTTACCCGGACTTTTTAGTTGGGTTCGTAATTTTACCCGGACTTTTTAGTTGGGTTCGTAATTTTACCCGGACTTTTTAGTTGGGTTCGTAATTTTACCCGGAGTTTTAGTTGGGTTCGTAATTTTACCCGGACTTTTTAGTTGGATTCGAATTTTTTACCCGGACTTTTAGTTGGGTTCATAATTTTACCCGGAGTTTTAGTTGGGTTCGTAATTTTACCCGGACTTTTTAGTTGGGTTCGTATTTTTTACCCGGACTTTTAGTTGGGTTCGTAATTTTACCCGGAGTTTTAGTTGGGTTCGTAATTTTACCCGGAGTTTTAGTTGGGTTCGTAATTTTACCCGGAGTCTTGAGTTACCCGGACTTTTTAGTTGGGTTCGTATTTTTACCCGGACTTTTAGTTGTGTTCGTAATTTTACCCGGAGTTTTAGTTGGGTTCGTAATTTTACCCGGAGTTTAGTTGGGTTCGTAATTTTACCCGGAGTTTTACTTGGGTTCGTAATTTTACCCGGAGTTTTACTTGGGTTCGTAATTTTACCCGGAGTTTTAGTTGGGTTCGTAATTTTACCCGGAGTTTTAGTTGGGTTCGTAATTTTACCCGGACTTTTTAGTTGGGTTCTTATTTTTTACCCGGACTTTTAGTTGGGTTCGTAATTTTACCCGGAGTTTTAGTTGGGTTCGTAATTTTACCCTGAGTTTTAGTTGGGTTCGTATTTTTAACCCGGACTTTTTAGTTGGGTTAGTATATTTACCCGGAGTTTTAGTTGGGTTCGTATTTTTACCCGGAGTTTTAGTTGGGTTCGTAATTTTAACCGGAGTTTTAGTTGGGTTCGTATTTTTTACCCGGACTTTTTAGTTGGGTTCGTAATTTTACCCGGAGTTTAGTTGGGTTCGTAATTTACCCGGAGTTTTAGTTGGGTTCGTAATTTTACCCGGAGTTTTAGTTGGGTCGTAATTTTACCCGGAGTTTTACTTGGATTCGTAATTTTACCCGAACTTTTTGGTTGGGTTCGTATTTTTTACCCGGACTTTTACCCGGACTTTTAGTTGGGTTCGTAATTTTACCCGGAGTTTTAGTTGGGTTCGTAATTTTGCCCGGAGTTTTAGTTGGGTTCGTAATTTTACCCGGAGTTTTACTTGGGTTCGTAATTTTACCCGGAGTTTTACTTGGGTTCGTAATTTTACCCGGAGTTTTAGTTGGGTTCGTAATTTCACCGGAGTTTTAGTTGGGTTCGTAATTTTACCCGGACTTTTTAGTTGGGTTCGTATTTTTTACCCGGACTTTTAGTTGGGTTCGTAATTTTACCCGGAGTTTTAGTTGGGTTCGTAATTTTACTCGGACTTTTTAGTTGGGTTCGTAATTTTACCCGGAGTTTTACTTGGGTTCGTAATTTTACCCGGAGTTTTAGTTGGGTTCGTAATTTTACCCGGAGTTTTAGTAGGGTTCGTAATTTTACCCGGAGTTTTAGTTGGGTTCGTAATTTTACCCGGACTTTTTAGTTGGGTTCGTAATTTTACCCGGAGTTTTAGTTTCGTTCGTAATTTTACCCGGACTTTTTAGTTGGATTCGAATTTTTTACCCGGACTTTTAGTTGGGTTCATAATTTTACCCGGAGTTTTAGTTGGGTTCGTAATTTTACCCGGACTTCTTAGTTGGGTTCGTATTTTTTACCCGGACTTTTAGTGGGGTTCGTAATTTTACCCGGAGTTTTAGTTGGGTTCGTAATTTTACCCGGAGCTTTAGTTGGGTTCGTAATTTTACCGGAGTCTTGAGTTACCCGGACTTTTTAGTTGGGTTCGTATTTTTACCCGGACTTTTAGTTGGGTTCGTAATTTTACCCGGAGTTTTAGTTGGGTTCGTAATTTTACCCGGAGTTTTAGTTGGGTTCGTAATTTTACCCGGAGTTTTACTTGGGTTCGTAATTTTACCCGGAGTTTTACTTGGGTTCGTAATTTTACCCGGAGTTTTAGTTGGGTTCGTAATTTTACCCGGAGTTTTAGTTGGGTTCGTAATTTTACCCGGACTTTTTAGTTGGGTTCGTATTTTTTACCCGGACTTTTAGTTGGGTTCGTAATTTTACCCGGAGTTTTAGTTGGGTTCGTAATTTTACACGGAGTTTTAGTTGGGTTCGTAATTTTACCCGGAGTTTTAGTTGGGTTCGTATTTTTTACCCGGACTTTTTAGTTGGGTTCGTAATTTTACCCGGAGTTTTAGTAGGGTTCGTAATTTTACCCGGAGTTTTAGTTGGGTTCGTAATTTTACCCGGACTTTTTAGTTGGGTTCGTATTTTTTACCCGGACTTTTAGTTGGGTTTGTAATTTTACCCGGAGTTTTAGTTGGGTTCGTATTTTACCCGGAGTTTTAGTTGAGTTGGTAATTTTACCCGGAGTTTTAGTTGGGTTCGTAATTTTACCCGGACTTTTTATTTGGGTTCGTAATTTTACCCGGACTTTTTAGTTGGGTTCGTAATTTTACCCGGACTTTTTAGTTGG
The DNA here is from genome assembly GCA_964023965.1 of Melinopterus prodromus. NCBI lineage: Eukaryota > Metazoa > Arthropoda > Insecta > Coleoptera > Scarabaeidae > Melinopterus > Melinopterus prodromus. The sequence continues at coordinate 3,154 of CAXIES010000645.1, read as the reverse complement.
GTTCGTAATTTTACCTGGAGTTTTAGTTGGGTTCGTAATTTTACCCGGAGTTTTACTTGGGTTCGTAATTTTACCCGAACTTTTTAGTTGGGTTCGTATTTTTTACCCGGACTTTTAGTTGGGTTCGTAATTTTACCCGGAGTTTTAGTTGGGTTCGTAATTTTACCCGGAGTTTTAGTTGGGTTCGTAATTTTACCCGGAGTTTTACTTGGGTTCGTAATTTTACCCGGAGTTTTAGTTGGGTTCGTAATTTTACCCGGAGTTTTAGTTGGGTTCGTATTTTTAACCCGGACTTTTTAGTTGGGTTAGTATATTTACCCGGAGTTTTAGTTGGGTTCGTATTTTTACCCGGAGTTTTAGTTGGGTTCGTAATTTTATCCGGAGTTTTAGTTGGGTTCGTATTTTTGACCCGGACTTTTTAGTTGGGTTAGTATTTTTGCCCGGAGTTTTAGTTGGGTTCGTATTTTTTACCCGGAGTTTTAGTTGGGTTCGTAATTTTACCCGGAGTTTTAGTTGGGTTCGTAATTTTACCCGGAGTCTTAAGTTAGGTTCGTATTTTTTATCCGGACTTTTTAGTTGGGTTCGTATTTTTTACCCGGAGTTTTAGTTGGGTTCGTAATTTTACCCGGAGTTTTAGTTGGGTTCGTATTTTTTACCCGGACTTTTTAGTTGGGTTAGTATTTTTACCCGGAGTTTTAGTTGGGTTCGTATTTTTACCCGGAGTTTTAGTTGGGTTCGTATTTTTACCCGGAGTTTTAGTTGGGTTCGTAATTTTAGACGGAGTTTTAGTTGGGTTCGTATTTTTTACCCGGACTTTTTAGTTGGGTTCGTAATTTTACCCGGAGTTTTAGTTGGGTTCGTAATTTTACCCGGAGTTTTAGTTGGGTTCGTAATTTTACCCGGAGTTTTAGTTGGGTTCGTAATTTTACCCGGACTTTTTAGTTGGGTTCGTATTTTTTACCCGGACTTTTAGTTGGGTTCGTAATTTTACCCGGAGTTTTAGTTGGGTTCGTAATTTTACCCGGAGTTTTAGTTGAGTTGGTAATTTTACCCGGAGTTTTAGTTGGGTTCGTAATTTTACCCGGACTTTTTATTTGGGTTCGTAATTTTACCCGGACTTTTTAGTTGGGTTCGTAATTTTACCCGGAGTTTTAGTTGGGTTCGTAATTTTACCGGAGTTTTACTTGGGTTCGTAATTTTACCCGAACTTTTTAGTTGGGTTCGTATTTTTTACCCGGACTTTTAGTTGGGTTCGTAATTTTACCCGGAGTTTTAGTTGGGTTCGTAATTTTACCCGGAGTTTTAGTTGGGTTCGTAATTTTACCCGGAGTTTTACTTGGGTTCGTAATTTTACCCGGAGTTTTACTTGGGTTCGTAATTTTACCCGGAGTTTTAGTTGGGTTCGTAATTTTACCCGGAGTTTTAGTTGGGTTCGTAATTTTACCCGGACTTTTTAGTTGGGTTCGTATTTTTTACCCGGACTTTTAGTTGGGTCCGTAATTTTACCCGGAGTTTTAGTTGGGTTCGTAATTTTAACCGGAGTTTTAGTTGGGTTCGTATTTTTTACCCGGACTTTTTAGTTGGGTTCGTAATTTTACCCGGAGTTTTAGTTGGGTTCGTAATTTTACCCGGAGTTTTAGTTGGGTTCGTAATTTTACCCGGAGTTTTAGTTGGGTTCGTAATTTTACCCGGAGTTTTAGTTGGGTTCGTAATTTTACCCGGAGTTTTACTTGGGTTCGTAATTTTACCCGAACTTTTTAGTTGGGTTCGTATTTTTTACCCGGACTTTTAGTTGGGTTCGTAATTTTACCCGGAGTTTTAGTTGGGTTCGTAATTTTACTCGGAGTTTTAGTTGGGTTCGTAATTTTACCCGGAGTTTTACTTGGGTTCGTAATTTTACCCGGAGTTTTACTTGGGTTCGTAATTTTACCCGGAGTTTTAGTTGGGTTCGTAATTTTACCCGGAGTTTTAGTTGGGTTCGTAATTTTACCCGGACTTTTTAGTTGGGTTCGTATTTTTTACCCGGACTTTTAGTTGGGTTCGTAATTTTACCCGGAGTTTTAGTTGGGTTCGTAATTTTCCTCGGACTTTTTAGTTGGGTTCGTAATTTTACCCGGAGTTTTACTTGGGTTCGTAATTTTACCCGGAGTTTTAGTTGGGTTCGTAATTTTACCGGAGTTTTAGTAGGGTTCGTAATTTTACCCGGAGTTTTAGTTGGGTTCGTAATTTTACCCGGACTTTTTAGTTGGGTTCGTAATTTTACCCGGAGTTTTAGTTTCGTTCGTAATTTTACCCGGACTTTTTAGTTGGATTCGAATTTTTTACCCGGACTTTTAGTTGGGTTCATAATTTTACCCGGAGTTTTAGTTGGGTTCGTAATTTTACCCGGACTTCTTAGTTGGGTTCGTATTTTTTACCCGGACTTTTAGTGGGGTTCGTAATTTTACCCGGAGTTTTAGTTGGGTTCGTAATTTTACCCGGAGTTTTAGTTGGGTTCGTAATTTTACCCGGAGTCTTGAGTTACCCGGACTTTTTAGTTGGGTTCGTATTTTTACCCGGACTTTTAGTTGGGTTCGTAATTTTACCCGGAGTTTTAGTTGGGTTCGTAATTTTACCCGGAGTTTTAGTTGGGTTCGTAATTTTACCCGGAGTTTTACTTGGGTTCGTAATTTTACCCGGAGTTTTACTTGGGTTCGTAATTTTACCCGGAGTTTTAGTTGGGTTCGTAATTTTACCCGGAGTTTTAGTTGGGTTCGTAATTTTACCCGGACTTTTTAGTTGGGTTCGTATTTTTTACCCGGACTTTTAGTTGGGTTCGTAATTTTACCCGGAGTTTTAGTTGAGTTGGTAATTTTACCCGGAGTTTTAGTTGGGTTCGTAATTTTACCCGGACTTTTTATTTGGGTTCGTAATTTTACCCGGACTTTTTAGTTGGGTTCGTAATTTTACCCGGAGTTTTAGTTGGGTTCGTAATTTTACCCGGAGTTTTACTTGGGTTCGTAATTTTACCCGAACTTTTTAGTTGGGTTCGTATTTTTTACCCGGACTTTTAGTTGGGTTCGTAATTTTACCCGGAGTTTTAGTTGGGTTCGTAATTTTACCCGGAGTTTTAGTTGGGTTCGTAATTTTACCCGGAGTTTTACTTGGGTTCGTA
>CAXIES010000644.1:0-32595 GCA_964023965.1 Melinopterus prodromus | reverse complement strand
CAAACGGTAATTTCCTTATGCAGCTATCAAGCAAGCTATCCATGACCAGCTGCGCCAGTACTGGACTTAAAGGAGACCCCATCGGAGTCCCAAAAATTTGTTTATAAAATTTGTCTTGAAAAGTAAAATAGCAATTAGTGCACACAAACCTGATTAGATCCAAAAAAAGTTCACGTGGAACATTGCAACACGGTTCAATAATCCCCCAGGAATCACTAATTGTTTGAAGCACCAAATCAAGAGGAATATTGGTGAAGAGTGAAACGACATCCAACGAAATTAAAACATGGTTAGGCGGAAGAAACTTCTGTTCCATCATACTAACAAAGGTAAACGTGTCTTTAATATTATATTTTTCATCATCCTGAAGGGATGTATGTAGAATTTCAGCCAAAAATTTCGAGAGAGCATACGTTGGTGAGCCGATGGAAGCAACTATTGGACGGAGCGGGACGGTGGGTTTATGGATCTTCGGGAGGCCATAAAACTTCGAAGGGACGGAATTGTATTTAATGAGGGATCTAGCCGTATCAATATCAATCAACTTTCTGTCTTTCAACACATTGACAAAGTCATTGTTCTTTTTTTGGACGGTGATGGTAGGGTCCCTATTCAGCTGTTGATAGACAGACGAGTCGTCAAGAAGCGCCAACGACTTAGCAACATACACACCTCTACTCATCGCGACCGTAGTGCTACCCTTATCAGCCCCGATAATCAAAATGTCTGGTCTGTCCCGCAGAAACGTCAATGTCCTACCATAGATTGACTTAAACGGTGACGAGTGCGAGTGATGTGAAGCTACGGAAAGATACGAGTTGGTCACCATGTTGGTGGCCCGCGCCCTATACAGATCTTGGCGGTCAGAGGGTAGAGCCTGCACAATATTCTCTATCTGCGATAATACAACAGCTATGGGAACATCCACAGGAGCAGTATTTAAAATGAATTTAGGGCCCAGTGATAAAAAATTGCTAATGTCCTCAGGAATCTGGCTGTCAGTCAAATTCCTGAACCATTTTGAGTTGTCCTTAAAAGGTTTGATGTTAACTACTTCCGACTTAAGACTGGTAAGCTTTCTTATATTTCTATTTTTTATTTTTGTGAAACTTCGATTAAAACTATGCCGCATATTATGTGAAAATTCATCAAAAACATATCCAGGCACCAACCCTCTGGCCGTCTCCATTACATTATCTAAACGTTTTTCTAGCGATTCTATATTCTTAATGGTAATCTGAATTTCAAAACCAATTATTTTAACCCCTAACCTGCAATTGAAGGCTTCAATCTTGCGTATCAACGTTCGATCATTGCAATCCAGTAACCGTAGTAGACTCTTGGATCCGTGGGTGACGTGATTGGGGTTGACATGTTCCCTCCGACAACTCAGAAGAAAAATTCTTCTATTCCTCGCATTAGCCAGCTTGGTGTTAAGCGAAGCCCAGGTTTTTGAGAGTGCGAGACGCCTCGGCACCGTACCTCGTGGAGATGTTATTGTAGAATCCCATATTCAAAGTATAGTTGATAGTAAGTAACGACCGACTTCGTTGGAAATTAAACGTACGAAATATCGTGGGAATTCGGTCAGAAGGGCGTTTTAAAGGAAACTCCTTTTATCTTCCCTCTACCCTCTGACCGCCAAGATCTGTATAGGGCGCGGGCCACCAACATGGTGACCAACTCGTATCTTTCCGTAGCTTCACATCACTCGCACTCGTCACCGTTTAAGTCAATCTATGGTAGGACATTGACGTTTCTGCGGGACAGACCAGACATTTTGATTATCGGGGCTGATAAGGGTAGCACTACGGTCGCGATGAGTAGAGGTGTGTATGTTGCTAAGTCGTTGGCGCTTCTTGACGACTCGTCTGTCTATCAACAGCTGAATAGGGACCCTACCATCACCGTCCAAAAAAAGAACAATGACTTTGTCAATGTGTTGAAAGACAGAAAGTTGATTGATATTGATACGGCTAGATCCCTCATTAAATACAATTCCGTCCCTTCGAAGTTTTATGGCCTCCCGAAGATCCATAAACCCACCGTCCCGCTCCGTCCAATAGTTGCTTCCATCGGCTCACCAACGTATGCTCTCTCGAAATTTTTGGCTGAAATTCTACATACATCCCTTCAGGATGATGAAAAATATAATATTAAAGACACGTTTACCTTTGTTAGTATGATGGAACAGAAGTTTCTTCCGCCTAACCATGTTTTAATTTCGTTGGATGTCGTTTCACTCTTCACCAATATTCCTCTTGATTTGGTGCTTCAAACAATTAGTGATTCCTGGGGGATTATTGAACCGTGTTGCAATGTTCCACGTGAACTTTTTTTGGATCTAATCAGGTTTGTGTGCACTAATTGCTATTTTACTTTTCAAGACAAATTTTATAAACAAATTTTTGGGACTCCGATGGGGTCTCCTTTAAGTCCAGTACTGGCGCAGCTGGTCATGGATAGCTTGCTTGATAGCTGCATAAGGAAATTACCGTTTGGTCTCCCTTTTTTGTTTAAGTATGTCGATGACATCATTTGTGCGGTACCAATCAATAAGGTAGAGGACATCTTAAAAACGTTTAATGGCTACAACCCACATTTACAATTTACTGTGGAAAGGGAGGTAGACTATGGGGTTCCTTTTTTGGATACTAAGGTTATCCGCAACCCAACATCCAATGCTATTATTTTAGACTGGTATAAGAAACCTACCGCCTCCGGGAGATATATAAACTTTTTCTCAAGTCACCCGATGAGTCAAAAGATTAACACGATTATAGCAATGAGAAATAGAGTTGTACACATTGGTGATCCTTCGTTTACTGACAAAAACCTGCGAGATTTGAGTGAGACGTTCATGAACAACGGGTACCCCAGATCTTTGGTTCAGAAGCTGATTTTTAATAGCCCCTTTCGGGATGGTGCGACGGATGACGGGTGTAGTGTTGCTCGGGTCAAGTATAAAAAGCTTACTCAAATTGATGGCCTTTCCTCTAAGCTTGTTGGGTTGTTCAGGAACGATGATTTCCGTGTTGTTGTCGGTGCCAAGAAGAGTGTGAGGAATTTGTTTTCTAATATTAAAGATCAGACTCCCCAATGGTTGAGGTCTAACGTTATTTATTGCATTCCGTGCGGTGGTTGTCCACTGAAATATTTTGGTCAGACTAGTCAGTGGCTTAAGTCGCGCATTGCCTTGCATAAAAGTGATACAAAATTACGAAGAAAAAACTGTGCAGTAGCACAGCATGCCATTGACTGTGACCACGTAATGAGGTGGGACGACACCGAAATTGTGACCACGGAAAATAATTATAAATCCAGACTTTTTCTGGAAATGTTTCATATTCAGGCAAACAGAAACAGTTGTTTAAATTTTAAATCAGACACGAGTCAATTAAGCACTATTTATTCGTTTTTGATCAACCATAAGTTTTAAATTTTTGTATACGATGCGGTTTAGGTTGGTGGCCCTGGCGTTCGAAGTTGATTCGTCGCGCGCTATTCAATGTGTATGTTCTATCATAACCTGTTGTTTCTTTCACACATTGACATGTATCCGTGTGATTTTAGTTTGTTTATATAGTGATGTTCTTGTGCGTTCTTTTGTTAATTGGCTGGGATGCGTTGGCTTGTTGCTTCCGATGACGCTGATTTCTTTTAGCAGTTTTTTCACGACTCTAATTGTAAGTAGAGAATTAATTAAAAGTATTTATATATTTTTTGTCTGCATATAATTGTCACGGTTTCTGTGTATACTGAAGTGTTTGTTTTGTTTAATGCAGCTTGGTTCCTGATGAAGTTTTTAATTAAAACGAAAATTTGAACGAAGATAAAAGGAGTTTCCTTTAAAACGCCCTTCTGACCGAATTCCCACGATATTTCGTACGTTTAATTTCCAACGAAGTCGGTCGTTACTTACTATCAACTATACTTTGAATATGGGATTCTACAATAACATCTCCACGAGGTACGGTGCCGAGGCGTCTCGCACTCTCAAAACCTGGGCTTCGCTTAACACCAAGCTGGCTAATGCGAGGAATAGAAGAATTTTTCTTCTGAGTTGTCGGAGGGAACATGTCAACCCCAATCACGTCACCCACGGATCCAAGAGTCTACTACGGTTACTGGATTGCAATGATCGAACGTTGATACGCAAGATTGAAGCCTTCAATTGCAGGTTAGGGGTTAAAATAATTGGTTTTGAAATTCAGATTACCATTAAGAATATAGAATCGCTAGAAAAACGTTTAGATAATGTAATGGAGACGGCCAGAGGGTTGGTGCCTGGATATGTTTTTGATGAATTTTCACATAATATGCGGCATAGTTTTAATCGAAGTTTCACAAAAATAAAAAATAGAAATATAAGAAAGCTTACCAGTCTTAAGTCGGAAGTAGTTAACATCAAACCTTTTAAGGACAACTCAAAATGGTTCAGGAATTTGACTGACAGCCAGATTCCTGAGGACATTAGCAATTTTTTATCACTGGGCCCTAAATTCATTTTAAATACTGCTCCTGTGGATGTTCCCATAGCTGTTGTATTATCGCAGATAGAGAATATTGTGCAGGCTCTACCCTCTGACCGCCAAGATCTGTATAGGGCGCGGGCCACCAACATGGTGACCAACTCGTATCTTTCCGTAGCTTCACATCACTCGCACTCGTCACCGTTTAAGTCAATCTATGGTAGGACATTGACGTTTCTGCGGGACAGACCAGACATTTTGATTATCGGGGCTGATAAGGGTAGCACTACGGTCGCGATGAGTAGAGGTGTGTATGTTGCTAAGTCGTTGGCGCTTCTTGACGACTCGTCGGTCTATCAACAGCTGAATAGGGACCCTACCATCACCGTCCAAAAAAAGAACAATGACTTTGTCAATGTGTTGAAAGACAGAAAGTTGATTGATATTGATACGGCTAGATCCCTCATTAAATACAATTCCGTCCCTTCGAAGTTTTATGGCCTCCCGAAGATCCATAAACCCACCGTCCCGCTCCGTCCAATAGTTGCTTCCATCGGCTCACCAACGTATGCTCTCTCGAAATTTTTGGCTGAAATTCTACATACATCCCTTCAGGATGATGAAAAATATAATATTAAAGACACGTTTACCTTTGTTAGTATGATGGAACAGAAGTTTCTTCCGCCTAACCATGTTTTAATTTCGTTGGATGTCGTTTCACTCTTCACCAATATTCCTCTTGATTTGGTGCTTCAAACAATTAGTGATTCCTGGGGGATTATTGAACCGTGTTGCAATGTTCCACGTGAACTTTTTTTGGATCTAATCAGGTTTGTGTGCACTAATTGCTATTTTACTTTTCAAGACAAATTTTATAAACAAATTTTTGGGACTCCGATGGGGTCTCCTTTAAGTCCAGTACTGGCGCAGCTGGTCATGGATAGCTTGCTTGATAGCTGCATAAGGAAATTACCGTTTGGTCTCCCTTTTTTGTTTAAGTATGTCGATGACATCATTTGTGCGGTACCAATCAATAAGGTAGAGGACATCTTAAAAACGTTTAATGGCTACAACCCACATTTACAATTTACTGTGGAAAGGGAGGTAGACTATGGGGTTCCTTTTTTGGATACTAAGGTTATCCGCAACCCAACATCCAATGCTATTATTTTAGACTGGTATAAGAAACCTACCGCCTCCGGGAGATATATAAACTTTTTCTCAAGTCACCCGATGAGTCAAAAGATTAACACGATTATAGCAATGAGAAATAGAGTTGTACACATTGGTGATCCTTCGTTTACTGACAAAAACCTGCGAGATTTGAGTGAGACGTTCATGAACAACGGGTACCCCAGATCTTTGGTTCAGAAGCTGATTTTTAATAGCCCCTTTCGGGATGGTGCGACGGATGACGGGTGTAGTGTTGCTCGGGTCAAGTATAAAAAGCTTACTCAAATTGATGGCCTTTCCTCTAAGCTTGTTGGGTTGTTCAGGAACGATGATTTCCGTGTTGTTGTCGGTGCCAAGAAGAGTGTGAGGAATTTGTTTTCTAATATTAAAGATCAGACTCCCCAATGGTTGAGGTCTAACGTTATTTATTGCATTCCGTGCGGTGGTTGTCCACTGAAATATTTTGGTCAGACTAGTCAGTGGCTTAAGTCGCGCATTGCCTTGCATAAAAGTGATACAAAATTACGAAGAAAAAACTGTGCAGTAGCACAGCATGCCATTGACTGTGACCACGTAATGAGGTGGGACGACACCGAAATTGTGACCACGGAAAATAATTATAAATCCAGACTTTTTCTGGAAATGTTTCATATTCAGGCAAACAGAAACAGTTGTTTAAATTTTAAATCAGACACGAGTCAATTAAGCACTATTTATTCGTTTTTGATCAACCATAAGTTTTAAATTTTTGTATACGATGCGGTTTAGGTTGGTGGCCCTGGCGTTCGAAGTTGATTCGTCGCGCGCTATTCAATGTGTATGTTCTATCATAACCTGTTGTTTCTTTCACACATTGACATGTATCCGTGTGATTTTAGTTTGTTTATATAGTGATGTTCTTGTGCGTTCTTTTGTTAATTGGCTGGGATGCGTTGGCTTGTTGCTTCCGATGACGCTGATTTCTTTTAGCAGTTTTTTCACGACTCTAATTGTAAGTAGAGAATTAATTAAAAGTATTTATATATTTTTTGTCTGCATATAATTGTCACGGTTTCTGTGTATACTGAAGTGTTTGTTTTGTTTAATGCAGCTTGGTTCCTGATGAAGTTTTTAATTAAAACGAAAATTTGAACGAAGATAAAAGGAGTTTCCTTTAAAACGCCCTTCTGACCGAATTCCCACGATATTTCGTACGTTTAATTTCCAACGAAGTCGGTCGTTACTTACTATCAACTATACTTTGAATATGGGATTCTACAATAACATCTCCACGAGGTACGGTGCCGAGGCGTCTCGCACTCTCAAAACCTGGGCTTCGCTTAACACCAAGCTGGCTAATGCGAGGAATAGAAGAATTTTTCTTCTGAGTTGTCGGAGGGAACATGTCAACCCCAATCACGTCACCCACGGATCCAAGAGTCTACTACGGTTACTGGATTGCAATGATCGAACGTTGATACGCAAGATTGAAGCCTTCAATTGCAGGTTAGGGGTTAAAATAATTGGTTTTGAAATTCAGATTACCATTAAGAATATAGAATCGCTAGAAAAACGTTTAGATAATGTAATGGAGACGGCCAGAGGGTTGGTGCCTGGATATGTTTTTGATGAATTTTCACATAATATGCGGCATAGTTTTAATCGAAGTTTCACAAAAATAAAAAATAGAAATATAAGAAAGCTTACCAGTCTTAAGTCGGAAGTAGTTAACATCAAACCTTTTAAGGACAACTCAAAATGGTTCAGGAATTTGACTGACAGCCAGATTCCTGAGGACATTAGCAATTTTTTATCACTGGGCCCTAAATTCATTTTAAATACTGCTCCTGTGGATGTTCCCATAGCTGTTGTATTATCGCAGATAGAGAATATTGTGCAGGCTCTACCCTCTGACCGCCAAGATCTGTATAGGGCGCGGGCCACCAACATGGTGACCAACTCGTATCTTTCCGTAGCTTCACATCACTCGCACTCGTCACCGTTTAAGTCAATCTATGGTAGGACATTGACGTTTCTGCGGGACAGACCAGACATTTTGATTATCGGGGCTGATAAGGGTAGCACTACGGTCGCGATGAGTAGAGGTGTGTATGTTGCTAAGTCGTTGGCGCTTCTTGACGACTCGTCTGTCTATCAACAGCTGAATAGGGACCCTACCATCACCGTCCAAAAAAAGAACAATGACTTTGTCAATGTGTTGAAAGACAGAAAGTTGATTGATATTGATACGGCTAGATCCCTCATTAAATACAATTCCGTCCCTTCGAAGTTTTATGGCCTCCCGAAGATCCATAAACCCACCGTCCCGCTCCGTCCAATAGTTGCTTCCATCGGCTCACCAACGTATGCTCTCTCGAAATTTTTGGCTGAAATTCTACATACATCCCTTCAGGATGATGAAAAATATAATATTAAAGACACGTTTACCTTTGTTAGTATGATGGAACAGAAGTTTCTTCCGCCTAACCATGTTTTAATTTCGTTGGATGTCGTTTCACTCTTCACCAATATTCCTCTTGATTTGGTGCTTCAAACAATTAGTGATTCCTGGGGGATTATTGAACCGTGTTGCAATGTTCCACGTGAACTTTTTTTGGATCTAATCAGGTTTGTGTGCACTAATTGCTATTTTACTTTTCAAGACAAATTTTATAAACAAATTTTTGGGACTCCGATGGGGTCTCCTTTAAGTCCAGTACTGGCGCAGCTGGTCATGGATAGCTTGCTTGATAGCTGCATAAGGAAATTACCGTTTGGTCTCCCTTTTTTGTTTAAGTATGTCGATGACATCATTTGTGCGGTACCAATCAATAAGGTAGAGGACATCTTAAAAACGTTTAATGGCTACAACCCACATTTACAATTTACTGTGGAAAGGGAGGTAGACTATGGGGTTCCTTTTTTGGATACTAAGGTTATCCGCAACCCAACATCCAATGCTATTATTTTAGACTGGTATAAGAAACCTACCGCCTCCGGGAGATATATAAACTTTTTCTCAAGTCACCCGATGAGTCAAAAGATTAACACGATTATAGCAATGAGAAATAGAGTTGTACACATTGGTGATCCTTCGTTTACTGACAAAAACCTGCGAGATTTGAGTGAGACGTTCATGAACAACGGGTACCCCAGATCTTTGGTTCAGAAGCTGATTTTTAATAGCCCCTTTCGGGATGGTGCGACGGATGACGGGTGTAGTGTTGCTCGGGTCAAGTATAAAAAGCTTACTCAAATTGATGGCCTTTCCTCTAAGCTTGTTGGGTTGTTCAGGAACGATGATTTCCGTGTTGTTGTCGGTGCCAAGAAGAGTGTGAGGAATTTGTTTTCTAATATTAAAGATCAGACTCCCCAATGGTTGAGGTCTAACGTTATTTATTGCATTCCGTGCGGTGGTTGTCCACTGAAATATTTTGGTCAGACTAGTCAGTGGCTTAAGTCGCGCATTGCCTTGCATAAAAGTGATACAAAATTACGAAGAAAAAACTGTGCAGTAGCACAGCATGCCATTGACTGTGACCACGTAATGAGGTGGGACGACACCGAAATTGTGACCACGGAAAATAATTATAAATCCAGACTTTTTCTGGAAATGTTTCATATTCAGGCAAACAGAAACAGTTGTTTAAATTTTAAATCAGACACGAGTCAATTAAGCACTATTTATTCGTTTTTGATCAACCATAAGTTTTAAATTTTTGTATACGATGCGGTTTAGGTTGGTGGCCCTGGCGTTCGAAGTTGATTCGTCGCGCGCTATTCAATGTGTATGTTCTATCATAACCTGTTGTTTCTTTCACACATTGACATGTATCCGTGTGATTTTAGTTTGTTTATATAGTGATGTTCTTGTGCGTTCTTTTGTTAATTGGCTGGGATGCGTTGGCTTGTTGCTTCCGATGACGCTGATTTCTTTTAGCAGTTTTTTCACGACTCTAATTGTAAGTAGAGAATTAATTAAAAGTATTTATATATTTTTTGTCTGCATATAATTGTCACGGTTTCTGTGTATACTGAAGTGTTTGTTTTGTTTAATGCAGCTTGGTTCCTGATGAAGTTTTTAATTAAAACGAAAATTTGAACGAAGATAAAAGGAGTTTCCTTTAAAACGCCCTTCTGACCGAATTCCCACGATATTTCGTACGTTTAATTTCCAACGAAGTCGGTCGTTACTTACTATCAACTATACTTTGAATATGGGATTCTACAATAACATCTCCACGAGGTACGGTGCCGAGGCGTCTCGCACTCTCAAAACCTGGGCTTCGCTTAACACCAAGCTGGCTAATGCGAGGAATAGAAGAATTTTTCTTCTGAGTTGTCGGAGGGAACATGTCAGTAGTATAGAAAGGAGAGTTCTGGACCCGCCTCATTCCGCCTCTAACACCATCTTCTTATTTTAAAATGCGCCCGACTAAAACCGAGCGTTATCGAACCGGGCAACGTAAGTGTATGAGTCACACGTCGATGTTAGAGAGAGCACACACAGGTCCGCGCGCTATCGGTCCCCCTTTAAAAAGCAAACCATTTAAATTTTCGCGCCATAAGTTTTAAAGTGCCGCCACGCACCATTTAGGGTAAAAAATTTTAAAATGTCGCCATGCATGCGCAAATCGCCGGTTTAAATTTATCAGTTTAAAAATCCCGCGCGATAACGGTGTGTCGGCAGCCATCTTGTGCACCATCTTCTTATTTTAAATGGGTTGCACACCATCTTGTTATTTTAAATGGGTCGTACGTTATATTTTTATACGATGCCGCCTTCTTGTTTTAAATGGGGTTTGAGCGGTCATGTTTGAGCATCATCTTCTTATTTTAAAATGTCAGCCCCGAGTACCATCTTCTTATTTTAAACTGTTAACTCTTAAGCGATACCATCTTCTTGTTTTAAATGGGGTTTTTAACAACCATGTTCGAACACCATCTTCTTATTTTAAAATGTCAACCCCTTTTGTCACTTCCGGTCGACACTTCCGGTCGGCACTTCCGGTCGCCATTTTTCATTTCCGGTCCAGATTTCCGGTCGGCACTTCCGGCCGCCATTTTTCATTTCCGGTCCAGATTTCCGGTCGGCACTTCTGGTCGCCATTTTTCATTTCCGGTCAAGATTTCCGGTCGGGACTTCCGGTCGCCATTTTTCATTTCCGGTCCAGATTTCCGGTCGGCACTTCCGGTCGCCATTTTTCATTTCCGGTCGGCACTTCCGGTCTCAAATTTTCATTTCCGGTCCAGATTTCCGGTCGGCACTTCCGGTCACCATTTTTCATTTCCGGTCGACACTTCCGGTACAGACCCTGTATAAATTATACAGACCCTGTATACAGACCCTGTATAATCACAACAGAACCTGTATACAGACCCTGTATAAATTATACAGACCCTGTATACAGACCCTGTATAAATTATACAGACCCTGTATATCACAACAGAACCTGTATACAGACCCTGTATATCACAACAGAACCTGTATACAGACCCTGTATATCACAACAGAACCTGTATACAGACCCTGTATAAATTATACAGACCCTGTATACTGACCCTGTATAAATGATAGCAAACCCTGATGAAAAAAAAACCAACAGATTTATGTTGACAACTATAAATTGGCAATCATATGCGATAACAAATAAATAGCAAATAAATAGTAAATAAAAAGCAAATGAATAACAAATAAATAGCATATAAATAACAAATAAATTGGAAAGAAATATCAAATAAATAACAAATAAATAACAACTAAATAGAAAATAAATAACAAATAAATAATAAATAAATAGCGAATAAATATATAACAACTAAATAACAAATAAATAGCATATAAATATCAATTAAATAGCAAATAAATTACATATAACTAATAAATAACCAATAAATAGCTAAATGAATAGCAAATAAATAGCAAATAAAGCAGATAAATACAATAAAATAAATAGCATATAAATAACATAGAAATAGCAAATAAATAGTAAATAACAAATAAATTGCCGCTAAATAATAAATGAATAGCAAATAAATAACAAATAAATAGCATATAAATAACAAACAAAAAATAGCCAATAATTAATAAAATAAATAGCAAATAAATATCAATTAAAAAACAAATAAATAACATAAATAACGAATACATAACAAGTAAATACCAAATAAACAACAAGCAAATAACAAATAAATAACATATAAATAACTAATAAATAGCCAATAAATAACTAACTAAATAAATATCTAATAAATAGCAACTAAATAGCAAATAAATTACAAATAAATAGCAGATAATAAATAAATAAATAGCATATAAATAGCAAACTAATAACAAATAAACAGCAGATAAATACTAAATAAATAAATAGTATATAAATAACAAATAAATAGCAAATAATTAGTAAATAAAATGCAAATGAATAACAAATAAATAGCATATAAATAACAAATAAATTGGAAATAAATATCAAATAAATAACAAATAAATAACAACTAAATAGAAAATAAATAACAAATAAATAATACATAAATAGCGAATAAATATATAACAACTAAATAACAAATAACTAGCAAATAAATAACAAATAAATAGCATATAAACATCAATTAAATAGCAAATAAATTACATATAACTAATAAATAACCAATAATAGCTAAATGAGTAACAAATAAATAGCAAATAAAGCAGATAAATACAATAAAATAAATAGCATATAAATAACATATAAATAGCAAATAAATAGTAAATAAATAACAAATAAATTGCCACTAAATAATAAATGAGTAGCAAATAAATAACAAATAAATAGCATATAAATAACAACAACAAAAATAGCCAATAATTAATAAAATAAATAGCAAATAAATATCAATTAAAAAACGAATAAATAACATAAATAACAAATAAATAACAAGTAAATACCAAATAAACAACAAGCAAATAACAAATAAATAACATATAAATAACTAATAAATAGCCAATAAAAAACTAACTAAATAAATATCAAATAAATAGCAACTAAATAGCAAATAAATTAAAAATAAATAGCAGATAATAAATAAATAAATAGCATATAAACAGCAAACTAATAACAAATAAACAGCAGATAAATACTAAATAAATAAATAGCATATAAATAACAAATACATAGCAAATAAATAGTAAATAAAAAGCAAATGAATAACAAATAAATAGCATATAAATAACAAATAAATTGGAAATAAATATCAAATAAATAACAAATAAATAACAACTAAATAGAAAATAAATAACAAATAAATAATAAATAAATAGCGAATAAATATATAACAACTAAATAACAAATAACTAGCAAATAAATAGCTAACAAATAGCATATAAATATCAATTAAATAGCAAATAAATTACATATAACTAATAAATAACCAATAAATAGCTAAATGAGTAACAGATAAATAACAAATAAATAACAAATAAATAGCAGATAAATACAATAAAATAAATAGCATATAAATAACATATAACTAATAAATAATCAATAATTAGCTAAATGAGTAACAAATAAATAGCAAATAAATAACAAATAAATAGCAGATAAATACAATAAAATAAATAGCATATAAATAACATATAAATAGCAAATAAATAGTAAATAAATAACAAATAAATTACCACTAAATAATAAATGAGTAGCAAATAAATAACAAGTAAATAGCATATAAATAACAAAAAAAATAGTCAATAATTAATAAAATAAATAGCAAATAAATATCAATTAAAAAACAAATAAATAACATAACTAACAAATAAATAACAAGTAAATACCAAATAAACAACAAGCAAATAACAAATAAATAATATATAGATAACTAATAAATAGCCAATAAATAACTAACTAAATAAATATCAAATAAATAGCAACTAAATAGCAAATAAATTACAAATAAATAGAAGATAATAAATAAATAAATAAATAGCATATAAATAGCAAAATAATAACAAATAAACAGCAGATAAATACTAAATAAATAAATAGCATATAAATAACAAATAAATAGCAAATAAATAGTAAATAAAAAGCAAATGAATAACAAATAAATAGCATATAAATAACAAATAAATTGGAAATAAATATCAAATAAATAACAAATAAATAACAACTAAATAGAAAATAAATAACAAATATAATAAATAAATAGCGAATAAATATATAACAACTAAATAACAAATAACTAACAAATAAATAACAAATAAATAGCATATAAATATCAATTAAATAGCAAATAAATTACATATAACTAATAAATAACCAATAAATAGCTAAATGAGTAATAAATAAATAGCAAATAAATAGAAGATAAATACAATAAAATAAATAGCATATAAATAACATATAAATAGCAAATAAATAGTAAATAAATAACAAATAAATTGCCACTAAATAATAAATGAGTAGTAAATAAATACCAAATAAATACCATATAAATAACAAAAAATATAGCCAAGAATTAATAAAATAAATAGCAAATCAATATCAAATAAAAAACAAATAAATAACATAAATAACAAATAAATAACAAGTAAATACCAAATAAACAACAAGCAAATAACAAATAAATAACATATAAATAACTAATAAATAGCCAATAAATAACTAACTAAATAAATAGCAAATAAATTACAAATAAATAGCAGATAATAAATAAATAGCATATAAATAGCAAACTAATAACAAATAAACAGCAGATAAATACTAAATAAATAGCATATAAATAACAAATAAATAGCAAATAAATAGTAAATAAAAAGCAAATGAATAACAAATAAATAGCATATAAATAACAAATAAATTGGAAATAAATATCAAATAAATAACAAATAAATAACAGCTAAATAGAAAATAAATAACAAATAAATAATAAATAAATAGCGAATAAATATATAACAACTAAATAACTAGCAAATAAATAACAAATAAATAGCATATAAATATCTATTAAATAGCAAATAAATTACATATAACTAATAAATAACCAATAAATAGCTAAATGAGTAACAAACAAATAGCAAATAAATAACAAATAAATAGCAGATAAATACAATAAAATAAATAGCATATAAACAACATATACATAGCAAATAAATAGTAAATAAATAACAAATAAATGGCCACTAAATAATAAATGAGTAGCAAATAAATAACAAATAAATAGAATATTAATAACAAAAAAAAGATAGCCAATAATTAATAAAATATATAGCAAATAAATATCAATTAAAAAACAAATAAATAACATAAATAACAAATAAATAACAAGTAAATACCAAATAAACAACAAGCAAATAACAAATAAATAACATATAAATAACTAATAAATAACTAACTAAATAAATATCAAATAAATAGCAACTAAATAGCAAATAAATTACAAATGAATAGCAGATAATAAATAAATAACTAGCATATAAATAGCAAACTAATAACAAATAAACAGCAGATAAATACTAAATAAATAAATAGCATATAAATAACAAATAAATAGCAAATAAATAGTAAATAAAAAGCAAATGAATAACAACTAAATAGCATATAAATAACAAATATATTGGAAATAAATATAGTAACAAATAAATATCAAATAAATATCAAATATATAGCAGATAAATACAATAAAATAAATAGCATATAAATAACATATAAATAGCAAATAAATAGTAAATAAATAACAAATAAATTGCCACTAAATAATAAATGAGTAGCAAATAAATAACAAATAAATAGCATATAAATATCAAAAAGAAAATAGCTAATAATTAATAAAATAAATAGCAAATAAATATCAATTACAAAACAAATAAATAACATAAATAACAAATAAATAACAAGTAAATACCAAATAAACAACAAGCAAATAACAAATAAATACCATATAAATAACTAATAAATAGCCAATAAATAACTAACTAAAAAAATATCAAATAAATAGCAACTAAATAGCAAATAAATTACAAATAAATAGCAGATAATAAATAAATAAATAAATAGCATATAAATAGTAAAACTAATAACAAATAAACAGCAGATAAATACTAAATAAATAAATAGCATATAAATAACAAATAAATAGCAAATAAATAGTAAATAAAAAGCAAATAAATAACAAATAAATAGCATATAAATAACAAATAAATTTTTAATAAATATCAAATAAATAACGAATAAATAACAACTAAATAGAAAATAAATAACAAATAAATAATAAATAAATAGCGAATAAATATATAATAACTAAATAACATATAACTAGCAAATAAATAACAAATAAATAGCATATAAATATCAATTAAATAGCAAATAAATTACATATAACTAATAAATAACCAACAAATAGCTAAATGAGTAACAAATAAATAGGAAATAAATAACAAATAAATAGCAGATAAATACAATAAAATAAATAGCATATAAATAACATATAACTAATAAATAACCAATAAATAGCTAAATGAGTAACAAATAAATAGCAAATAAATAACAAATAAATAGCAGATAAATAAAATAAATAGCATATAAATAACATATAAATAGCAAATAAATAGTAAATAAATAACAAATAAATTGCTACTAAATAATAAATGAGTAGCAAATAAATAACAAATAAATAGCATATAAATAACAACAAAAAATAGCCAATAATTAATAAAATAAATAGCAAATAAATATCAATTAAAAAACAAATAAGTAACATAAATAACAAATAAAAAACAAGTAAAAACCAAATAAACAAGAAGCAAATAACAAATAAATAACATATAAATAACTAATAAATAGCCAATAAATAACTAACTAAATAAATATCAAATAAATAGCAACTAAATAGCAAATAAATTACAAATAAATAGCAGATAATAATTAAATAAATAGCATATAAATTGCAAACTAATAACAAATAAATAGCAGATAAATACTGAATAAATAAATAGCAAATAAATAAAAAATAAATAGCAAATAAATTGTAAATAAAGAGCAAATGAATAACAAATAAATAGCATATAAATAACAAACAAATTGGAAATAAATATCACATAAATAACAAATAAATAACAACGAAATAGAAAATAAATAACAAATAAATAATAAATAAATAGCGAATAAATATATAACAACTAAATAACTAGCAAATAAATAACAAATAAATAGCATATAAATATCAATTAAATAGCAAATAAATTACATATAACTAATAAATAACCGATAAATAGCTAACTGAGTAACAAATAAATAGCAAATAAATAACAAATAAATAGCAGATAAATACAATAAAATAAATAGCATATAAATAACATATAAATAGCAAATAAATAGTAAATAAATAACAAATAAATTGCCACTAAATAATAAATGAATAGCAAAGAAATAACAAATAAAAAGCATGAAAAAAAAAATAAAAAAATAGCCAATAATTAATAAAATAAATCGCAAATAAATATCAATTAAAAAACAAATAAATAACATAAATAACAAATAAATAACAAGTAAATACCAAATAAACAACAAGCAAAAAACAAATAAATAACATATAAATAACTAATAAATTGCCAATAAATAACTAACTAAATAAATATCAAATAAATAGCAACTAAATAGCAAATAAATTACAAATAAATAGCAGATAATAAATAAATAACTAGCATATAAATAGCAAACTAATAACAAATAAACAGCAGATAAAGACTAAATAAATAAATAGCATATAAATAACAAATAAATAGCAAATAAATAGTAAATAAAAAGCTAATGAATAACAAATAAATAGCATATAAATAACAAATAAATTGGAAATAAATATCAAATAAATAGCAAATAAATAACAACTAAATAGAAAATAAATAACAAATAAATAATAAATAAATAGCGAATAAATATATAACAACTAAATAACTAGCAAATAAATAACAAATAAATAGCATATAAATACGAATTAAATAGCAAATAAATTACATATAACTAATAAATAACCAATAAATAGCTAAATGAGTAACAAATAAATAGCAAATAAATAACAAATAAATAGCAGATAAATACAATAAAATAAATAGCATATAAATAACATGTAAATAGCAAATAAATAGTAAATAAATAACGAATAAATTGCCACTAAATAATAAATGAGTAGCAAATAAATAACAAATAAATAGCATATAAATAACAAAAAAAATAGTCATAATTAATAAAATAAATAGCAAAAAAATATCAATTAAGAAACAAATAAATAACATAAATACCAAATATACAACAAGCAAATAACAAATAAATAACATATAAATAACTAATAAATAGCCAATAAATAACTAACTAAATAAATATCAAATAAATAGCAACTAAATAGCAAATAAATTACAAATAAGTCGCAGATATTAAATAAATAAATAAATAGCATATAAATAATAAATTCTATGTGTAGGTAAAAACAATAAATAAGAAATATGTTTTTATTAAAATCATGAGCATTTGTTGGGTTGGGTTGGGTTGGGTTGGGTTGGGTCGGGTTTTCCATTAGATGGGTTGGGTTAGAAAATGGCGGGCGGAACGCGTTCCGCGTACCAATTTCTAACCCAACCCACCTAATGGAAAACCCGACCCAACCCAACCCAACCCAACCCAACCCAACAAATGCTCATGATTTTAATAAAAACATATTTCTTATTTATTGTTTTTACCTACACATAGAATTTATTATTTATATGCTATTTATTTATTTATTTAATATCTGCGACTTATTTGTAATTTATTTGCTATTTAGTTGCTATTTATTTGATATTTATTTAGTTAGTTATTTATTGGCTATTTATTAGTTATTTATATGTTATTTATTTGTTATTTGCTTGTTGTTTATTTGGTATTTATGTTATTTATTTGTTTCTTAATTGATATTTATTTGCTATTTATTTTATTAATTATGACTATTTTTTTTTTGTTATTTATATGCTATTTATTTGTTATTTATTTGCTACTCATTTATTATTTAGTGGCAATTTATTCGTTATTTATTTACTATTTATTTGCTATTTACATGTTATTTATATGCTATTTATTTTATTGTATTTATCTGCTATTTATTTATTATTTATTTGCTATTTATTTGTTACTCATTTAGCTATTTATTGGTTATTTATTAGTTATATGTAATTTATTTGCTATTTAATTCGTATTTATATGCTATTTATTTGTTATTTATTTGCTAGTTATTTAGTTGTTATATATTTATTCGCTATTTATTTATTATTTATTTGTTATTTATTTTCTATTTAGTTGTTATTTATTTGCTATTTATTTGATATTTATTTCCAATTTATTTGTTATTTATATGCTATTTATTTGTTATTCATTAGCTTTTTATTTACTATTTATTTGCTATTTATTTGTTATTTATATGCTATTTATTTATTTAGTATTTATCTGCTGTTTATTTGTTATTAGTTTGCTATTTATATGCTAGTTATTTATTTATTATTTGCTATTTATTTGTAATTTATTTGCTATTTAGTTGCTATTTATTTGATATTTATTTAGTTAGTTATTTATTGGCAATTTATTAGTTATTTATATGTTATTTATTTGTTTTTTGCTTGTTGTTTATTTGGTATTTACTTGTTATTTATTTGTTATTTATGTTATTTATTTGTTTTTTAATTGATATTTATTTGCGATTTATTTTATTAATTATTGGCTATTTTTTTATTTTTTTTTTCATGCTTTCTATTTGTTATTTCTTTGCTATTCATTTATTATTTAGTGGCAATTTATTTGTTATTTATTTACTATTTATTTGCTATTTATATGTTATTTATATGCTATTTATTTTATTGTATTTATCTGCTATTTATTTGTTATTTATTTGCTATTTATTTGTTACTCAGTTAGCTATTTATCGGTTATTTATTAGTTATATGTAATTTATTTGCTATTTAATTGATATTTATATGCTATTTATTTGTTATTTATTTGCTAGTTATTTAGTTGTTATATATTTATTCGCTATTTATTTATTATTTATTTGTTATTTATTTTCTATTTCGTTGTTATTTATGTGATATTTATTTCCAATTTGTTTGTTATTTATATGCTATTTATTTGTTATTCATTTGCTCTTTATTTACAATTTATTTGCTATTTATTTGTTATTTATTTGCTATTTATTTATTCAGTATTTATCTGCTGTTTATTTGTTATTAGTTTGCAATTTATATGCTAGTTATTTAATTATTATCTGCTATTTATTTGTAATTTATTTGCTATTTAGTTGCTATTTATTTGATATTTATTTAGTTAGTTATTTATTGGCTATTTATTAGTTATTTATATGTTATTTATTTGTTATTTGCTTCTTGTTTATTTGGTTTTTACTTGTTTTTTATTTGTTATTTATGTTACTTATTTGTTTTTTAATTGATATTTATTTGCTATTTATTTTATTAATTATTGGCTTAATTTTGTTGTTATTTATATGCTATTTATTTGTTATTTATTTGCTACTCATTTATTATTTAGTAGCAATTTATTTGTTATTTATTTACTATTTATTTGCTATTTATATGTTATTTATATGCTATTTATTTTATTTATCTGCTATTTATTTGTTATTTATTTGCTATTTATTTGTTACTCATTTAGCTATTTATTGGTTATTTATTAGTTATATGTTATTTATATGCTATTTATTTTATTGTATTTATCTGCTATTTATTTGTTATTTATTTGCTATTTATTTGTTACTCATTTAGCTATTTGTTGGTTATTTATTAGTTATATGTAATTTATTTGCTATTTAATTGATATTTATATGCTATTTATTTGTTATTTATTTGCTAGTTATATGTTATTTAGTTATTATATATTTATTCGCTATTTATTTATTATTTATTTGTTATTTATTTTCTATTTAGTTGTTATTTATTCGTTATTTATTTGATATTTATTAAAAATTTATTTGTTATTTATATGCTATTTATTTGTTATTTATTTGCTTTTTATTTACTATTTATTTGTTATTTATATGCTATTTATTTATTTAGTATTTATCTGCTGTTTATTTGTTATTAGTTTTACTATTTATATGCTATTTATTTATTTATTATCTGCTATTTATCTGTAATTTATTTGCTATTTAGTTGCTATTTATTTGATATTTTTTTAGTTAGTTATTTATTGGCTATTTATTAGTTATTTATATGGTATTTATTTGTTAGTTGTTTATTTGGTATTTACTTGTTATTTATTTGTTATTTATGTTATTTATTTGTTTTGTAATTGATATTTATTTGCTATTTATTTTATTAATTATTAGCTTTTTTTTTTTTTTGGTATTTATATGCTATTTATTTGTTATTTATTTGCTACTCATTTATTATTTAGTGGCAATTTATTTGTTATTTATTTACTATTTATTTGCTATTTATATGTTATTTATATGCTATTTATTTTATTGTATTTATCTGCTATATATTTGTTATTTATTTGATATTTATTTGTTACTATATTTATTTTCAATTTATTTGTTATTTATATGCTATTTAGTTGTTATTCATTTGCTTTTTATTTACTATTTATTTGCTATTTATTTGTTATTTATATGCTATTTATTTATTTAGTATTTATCTGCTGTTTATTTGTTATTAGTTTGCTATTTATATGCTAGTTATTTATTTATTATCTGCTATTCATTTGTAATTTATTTGCTATTTAGTTGCTATTTATTTGATATTTATTTAGTTAGTTATTTATTGGTTATTTATATGTTATTTATTTGTTATTTGCTTGTTGTTTATTTGGTATTTACTTGTTATTTATTTGTTATTTATGTTATTTATTTGTTTTTTAATTGATATTTATTTGCTATATATTTTATTAATTATTGGCTATCTTTTTTTTGTTATTAATATTCTATTTATTTGTTATTTATTTGCTACTCATTTATTATTTAGTGGCCATTTATTTGTTATTTATTTACTATTTATTTGCTATGTATATGTTGTTTATATGCTATTTATTTTATTGTATTTATCTGCTATTTATTTGTTATTTATTTGCTATTTGTTTGTTACTCATTTAGCTATTTATTGGTTATTTATTAGTTATATGTAATTTATTTGCTATTTAATAGATATTTATATGCTATTTATTTGTTATTTATTTGCTAGTTATTTAGTTGTTATATATTTATTCGCTATTTATTTATTATTTATTTGTTATTTATTTTCTATTTAGCTGTTATTTATTTGTTATTTATTTGATATTTATTTCCAATTTATTTGTTATTTATATGCTATTTATTTGTTATTCATTTGCTTTTTATTTACTATTTATTTGCTATTTATTTGTTATTTATATGCTATTTATTTAGTATTTATCTGCTGTTTATTTGTTATTAGTTTGCTATTTATATGCTATTTATTTATTATCTGCTATTTATTTGTAATTTATTTGCTATTTATTTAGTTAGTTATTTATTGGCTATTTATTAGTTATTTATATGTTATTTATTTGTTATTTGCTTGTTGTTTATTTGGTATTTACTTGTTATTTATTTGTTATTTATGTTATTTATTTGTTTTTTATTTGATATTGATTTGCTATTTATTTTATTAATTCTTGGCTATATTTTTTGTTATTTATATGGTATTTATTTGGTATTTATTTACTACTCATTTATTATTTAGTGGCAATTTATTTGTTATTTATTTACTATTTATTTGCTATTTATATGTTATTTATATGCTATTTATTTTATTGTATTTATCTTCTATTTATTTGCTATTTATTTATTACTCATTTAGCTATTTATTGGTTATTTATTAGTTATATGTAATTTATTTGCTATTTAATTGATATTTATATGCTATTTATTTGTTATTTATTTGTTAGTTATTTGTTATTTAGTTGTTATATATTTATTCGCTATTTATTTATTATATTTGTTATTTATTTTCTATTTAGTTGTTATTTATTTGTTATTTATTTGATATTTATTTCCAATTTATTTGTTATTTATATGCTATTTATTTGTTATTCATTTGCTTTTTATTTACTATTTATTTGCTATTTATTTGTTATTTATATGCTATTTATTTATTTAGTATTTATCTGCTGTTTATTTGTTATTATTTTGCTATTTATATGCTATTTATTTATTTATTTATTATCTTCTATTTATTTGTAATTTATTTGCTATTTAGTTGCTATTTATTTGATATTTATTTAGTTAGTTATTTATTGGCTATTTATTAGTTATCTATATATTATTTATTTGTTATTTGCTTGTTGTTTATTTGGTATTTACTTGTTATTTATTTGTTATTTATGTTATTTATTTGTTTTTTAATTGATATTTATTTGCTATTTATTTTATTGATTATTGACTATTTTTTTTGTTATTTATATGCTATTTACTTGTTATTTATTTGCTACTCATTTATTATTTAGTGGTAATTTATTTGTTATTTATTTACTATTTATTTGCTATTTATATGTTATTTATATGCTATTTATTTTATTGTATTTATCTGCTATTTATTTGTTATTTATTTGCTATTTATTTGTTACTCATTTAGCTAATTATTGATTATTTATTAGTTATATGTTATTTATATGCTATTTATTTTATTGTATTTATCTGCTATTTATTTGTTATTTATTTGCTATTTATCTGTTACTCATTTAGCTATTTATTGGTTATTTATTAGTTATATGTAATTTATTTGCTATTTAATTGATATTTATATGCTATTTGTTAGCTATTTATTTGCTAGTTATTTGTTATTTAGTTGTTATATATTTATTCGCTATTTATTTATTATTTATTTGTTATTTATTTTCTATTTAGTTGTTATTTATTTGTTATTTATTTGATATTTATTTCCAATTTATTTGTTATTTATATGCTATTTATTTGTTATTCATTTGCTTTTTATTTACTATTTATTTGCTATGTATTTGTTATTTATATGCTATTTATTTATTTAGTATTTATCTGCTATTTATTTGTTATTAGTTTGCTGTTTATATGCTATTTATTTATTTATTATCTGCTATTTATTTTTAATTTATTTGCTATTTAGTTGCTATTTATTTGATATTTATTTAGTTAGGTTTTTATTGGCTATTTATTAGTTATTTATATGTTATTTATTTGTTATTTGCTTGTTGTTTATTTGGTATTTACTTGTTATTTATTTGTTATTTATGTTATTTATTTGTTTTTTAATTGATATTTATTTGCTATTTATTTTATTAATTATTGGCTATTTTTGTTGTTGTTATTTATATGCTATTTATTTGTTATTTATTTGCTACTCATTTATTATTTAGTGGCAATTTATTTGTTATTTATTTACTATTTATTTGCTATTTATATGTTATTTATATGCTATTTATTTTATTGTATTTATCTGCTTTATTTGCTATTTATTTGTTACTCATTTAGCTATTATTGGTTATTTATTAGTTATATGTAATTTATTTGCTATTTAATTGATGTTTATATGCTATTTATTTGTTATTTATTTGCTAGTTATTTGTTATTTAGTTGTTATATATTTATTCACTATTTATTTATTATTTATTTGTTATTTATTTTCTATTTAGTTGTTATTTATTTGTTATTTATTTGATATTTATTTCCAATTTATTTGTTATTTATATGCTATTTATTTGTTATTCATTTGCATTTTATTTACTAATTATTTGCTATTTATTTGTTATTTATATACTATTTATTTATTTAGTATTTATCTGCTGTTTATTTGTTATTAGTTTGCTATTTATATGCTATTTATTTATTTATTATCTGCTATTTATTTGTAATTTATTTGCTATTTAGTTGCTATTTATTTGATATTTATTTAGTTAGTTATTTATTGGCTATTTATTAGTTATTTATGTGTTATTTGTTATTTGCTTGTTGTTTATTTGGTATTTACTTGTTATTTATTCGTTATTTATGTTATTTATTTGTTTTTTAATTGATATTTATTTGCTATTTATTTTATTAGTTATTGGCTATTTTTTGTTTGTTATTTATATGCTATTTATTTGTTATTTATTTGCTATTCATTTATTATTTAGCGGCAATTTATTTGTTATTTACTATTTATTTGCTATTTCTATGTTATTTATATGCTATTTATTTTATTGTATTTATCTGCTTTATTTGCTATTTATTTGCTATTCATTTAGCTATTTATTGGTTATTTATTAGTTATATGTAATTTATTTGCTATTTAATTGATATTTATATGCTATTTATTTGTTATTTAGTTGTTATATATTTATTCGATATTTATTTATTATTTATTTGTTATTTATTTTCTATTTAGTTGTTATTTATTTGTTATTTATTTGATATTTCTTTCCAATTTATTTGTTATTTATATGCTATTTATTTGTTATTCATTTGCTTTTTATTTACTATTTATTTGCTATTTATTTGTTATCGCATATGATTGCCAATTTATAGTTGTCAACATAAATCTGTTGGTTTTTTTTTCATCAGGGTTTGCTATCATTTATACAGGGTCAGTATACAGGGTCTGTATAATTTATACAGGGTCTGTATACAGGTTCTGTTGTGATATACAGGGTCTGTATACAGGTTCTGTTGTGATATACAGGGTCTGTATACAGGTTCTGTTGTGATATACAGGGTCTGTATAATTTATACAGGGTCTGTATACAGGGTCTGTATAATTTATACAGGGTCTGTATACAGGTTCTGTTGTGATTATACAGGGTCTGTATACAGGGTCTGTATAATTTATACAGGGTCTGTACCGGAAGTGTCGACCGGAAATAAAAATGGTGACCGGAAGTGCCGACCGGAAATCTGGACCGGAAATGAAAATTTGAGACCGGAAATGAAAAATGGCGGCCGGAAGTGCCGACCGGAAATCTGGACTGGAAATGAAAAATGGCGACCGGAAGTCCCGACCGGAAATCTTGACCGGAAATGAAAAATGGCGACCGGAAGTGCCGACCGGAAATCTGGACCGGAAATGAAAAATGGCGGCCGGAAGTGCCGACCGGAAATCTGGACCGGAAATGAAAAATGGCGACCGGAAGTGCCGACCGGAAGTGACAAAAGGGGCTGACATTTTAAAATAAGAAGATGGTGTTCGAACATGGTTGTTAAAAACCCCATTTAAAACAAGAAGATGGTATCGCTTAAGAGTTAACAGTTTAAAATAAGAAGATGGTACTCGGGGCTGACATTTTAAAATAAGAAGATGATGCTCAAACATGACCGCTCAAACCCCATTTAAAACAAGAAGGCGGCATCGTATAAAAATATAACGTACGACCCATTTAAAATAACAAGATGGTGTGCAACCCATTTAAAATAAGAAGATGGTGCACAAGATGGCTGCCGACACACCGTTATCGCGCGGGATTTTTAAACTGATAAATTTAATCCTGTGATTTGCGCATGCGTGGTGACATTTTAAAATTTTTTACCCTAAATGGTGCGTGGCGGCACTTTAAAACTTATGGCGCGAAAATTTAAATGGTTTGCTTTTTAAAGGGGGACCGCTAGCGCGCGGACCTGTGCGTGCTCTCTCTAACATCGACGTGTGACTCATACACTTACGTTGCCCGGTTCGATAACGCTCGGTTTTAGTCGGGCGCATTTTAAAATAAGAAGATGGTGTTAGAGGCGGAATGAGGCGGGTCCAGAACTCTCCTTTCTATACTACTCATGTCAACCCCAATCACGTCACCCACGGATCCAAGAGTCTACTACGGTTACTGGATTGCAATGATCGAACGTTGATACGCAAGATTGAAGCCTTCAATTGCAGGTTAGGGGTTAAAATAATTGGTTTTGAAATTCAGATTACCATTAAGAATATAGAATCGCTAGAAAAACGTTTAGATAATGTAATGGAGACGGCCAGAGGGTTGGTGCCTGGATATGTTTTTGATGAATTTTCACATAATATGCGGCATAGTTTTAATCGAAGTTTCACAAAAATAAAAAATAGAAATATAAGAAAGCTTACCAGTCTTAAGTCGGAAGTAGTTAACATCAAACCTTTTAAGGACAACTCAAAATGGTTCAGGAATTTGACTGACAGCCAGATTCCTGAGGACATTAGCAATTTTTTATCACTGGGCCCTAAATTCATTTTAAATACTGCTCCTGTGGATGTTCCCATAGCTGTTGTATTATCGCAGATAGAGAATATTGTGCAGGCTCTACCCTCTGACCGCCAAGATCTGTATAGGGCGCGGGCCACCAACATGGTGACCAACTCGTATCTTTCCGTAGCTTCACATCACTCGCACTCGTCACCGTTTAAGTCAATCTATGGTAGGACATTGACGTTTCTGCGGGACAGACCAGACATTTTGATTATCGGGGCTGATAAGGGTAGCACTACGGTCGCGATGAGTAGAGGTGTGTATGTTGCTAAGTCGTTGGCGCTTCTTGACGACTCGTCTGTCTATCAACAGCTGAATAGGGACCCTACCATCACCGTCCAAAAAAAGAACAATGACTTTGTCAATGTGTTGAAAGACAGAAAGTTGATTGATATTGATACGGCTAGATCCCTCATTAAATACAATTCCGTCCCTTCGAAGTTTTATGGCCTCCCGAAGATCCATAAACCCACCGTCCCGCTCCGTCCAATAGTTGCTTCCATCGGCTCACCAACGTATGCTCTCTCGAAATTTTTGGCTGAAATTCTACATACATCCCTTCAGGATGATGAAAAATATAATATTAAAGACACGTTTACCTTTGTTAGTATGATGGAACAGAAGTTTCTTCCGCCTAACCATGTTTTAATTTCGTTGGATGTCGTTTCACTCTTCACCAATATTCCTCTTGATTTGGTGCTTCAAACAATTAGTGATTCCTGGGGGATTATTGAACCGTGTTGCAATGTTCCACGTGAACTTTTTTTGGATCTAATCAGGTTTGTGTGCACTAATTGCTATTTTACTTTTCAAGACAAATTTTATAAACAAATTTTTGGGACTCCGATGGGGTCTCCTTTAAGTCCAGTACTGGCGCAGCTGGTCATGGATAGCTTGCTTGATAGCTGCATAAGGAAATTACCGTTTGGTCTCCCTTTTTTGTTTAAGTATGTCGATGACATCATTTGTGCGGTACCAATCAATAAGGTAGAGGACATCTTAAAAACGTTTAATGGCTACAACCCACATTTACAATTTACTGTGGAAAGGGAGGTAGACTATGGGGTTCCTTTTTTGGATACTAAGGTTATCCGCAACCCAACATCCAATGCTATTATTTTAGACTGGTATAAGAAACCTACCGCCTCCGGGAGATATATAAACTTTTTCTCAAGTCACCCGATGAGTCAAAAGATTAACACGATTATAGCAATGAGAAATAGAGTTGTACACATTGGTGATCCTTCGTTTACTGACAAAAACCTGCGAGATTTGAGTGAGACGTTCATGAACAACGGGTACCCCAGATCTTTGGTTCAGAAGCTGATTTTTAATAGCCCCTTTCGGGATGGTGCGACGGATGACGGGTGTAGTGTTGCTCGGGTCAAGTATAAAAAGCTTACTCAAATTGATGGCCTTTCCTCTAAGCTTGTTGGGTTGTTCAGGAACGATGATTTCCGTGTTGTTGTCGGTGCCAAGAAGAGTGTGAGGAATTTGTTTTCTAATATTAAAGATCAGACTCCCCAATGGTTGAGGTCTAACGTTATTTATTGCATTCCGTGCGGTGGTTGTCCACTGAAATATTTTGGTCAGACTAGTCAGTGGCTTAAGTCGCGCATTGCCTTGCATAAAAGTGATACAAAATTACGAAGAAAAAACTGTGCAGTAGCACAGCATGCCATTGACTGTGACCACGTAATGAGGTGGGACGACACCGAAATTGTGACCACGGAAAATAATTATAAATCCAGACTTTTTCTGGAAATGTTTCATATTCAGGCAAACAGAAACAGTTGTTTAAATTTTAAATCAGACACGAGTCAATTAAGCACTATTTATTCGTTTTTGATCAACCATAAGTTTTAAATTTTTGTATACGATGCGGTTTAGGTTGGTGGCCCTGGCGTTCGAAGTTGATTCGTCGCGCGCTATTCAATGTGTATGTTCTATCATAACCTGTTGTTTCTTTCACACATTGACATGTATCCGTGTGATTTTAGTTTGTTTATATAGTGATGTTCTTGTGCGTTCTTTTGTTAATTGGCTGGGATGCGTTGGCTTGTTGCTTCCGATGACGCTGATTTCTTTTAGCAGTTTTTTCACGACTCTAATTGTAAGTAGAGAATTAATTAAAAGTATTTATATATTTTTTGTCTGCATATAATTGTCACGGTTTCTGTGTATACTGAAGTGTTTGTTTTGTTTAATGCAGCTTGGTTCCTGATGAAGTTTTTAATTAAAACGAAAATTTGAACGAAGATAAAAGGAGTTTCCTTTAAAACGCCCTTCTGACCGAATTCCCACGATATTTCGTACGTTTAATTTCCAACGAAGTCGGTCGTTACTTACTATCAACTATATATATATATATATATATATATATATATATATATATATATATATTAAGTTGATGATTAATGGGAAATCGACTGGGAGACTTAGTAATATTACTCTTTACTCATTTAGCCAAGCTTTCGGCGTTTATTCTACCGCCTTCTTCAGGGCACTATAACAATTACATATAAATATTTTTCACCACACTACATTATACCAAAACAATAGATTAAACAAAACTTACATGATTTTTGAGGTTAACTTATAAATTAGGTATATATATATATATATATATATATATACATATATATATATATATATATATATACCAGAGAACGGCAGCAACGACCAAATATATGTATGTGTACGAAAGTGATTGAATCTTGGGAATTTTAGGTCTTAGGGCGAAATGAAGGAAACTCCTTTTTTCTTAGTTCAAATTTTCGCTTTATTATAAAAGCTTCATCAGGAACAGGCTAAAATACACAAAAATACCAACTTCTAACAGTAATGAACAGAGATAAATGAACAAACTTACAACTAGAGTTCTGAGAAGTCGGCCTAGGCAAAGGAATCATCAGCATAAATGAAGAGGACCAGCGCAACACATATCAACACGATCACAAGGTAAATACTCAAACAATCACACTACAACAATTTAAAAACTTATGTACACCGCATTTGCGGCCATTCTTACAGAGAACAAATATAAACAACACACGTGAAGTGTTCAGCGAAACCACATTACTATGAAGTTCGCTGGGCTACCAACATAATCACAAACCGACTTGCGTGAATTTTTATTTAAAATTGTTATTGATGAGGAAAGAATATATACTACTCAGCTGACTAGTGTCTGATTTGAAGTTTAAACACTCAGTAATATTACGCTGGATATGGAACATTTCTAAAAACAGTCTGGATTTGTAGTTACTTTCGCGAGCGATAACCTCCGTTCGTTCCCAATCTATGACGTGGTTGCTGCCAGCCCCATGCAAAGCAACTGCGCAGTTCTTTTTCTTTAATTTAGTATCACTCTTATGCAATGCTAGACGTGATTTTAACCATTGGCTGGTTTGGCCGTAATATTTCAACGCACAGCCCCTACAAGGTATGCAATAAATGACATTCGATTGCAGTGCTAGAGGTGTTTTATCTTTGGTGTTCGAAAAGATTCCACCAATAGTTTTTTTGTTGGTCAAGACAACGCGAAAACTGTCGTTTTTGAAGATATTAACCAACTTGATGGACAGATTGCTAATATGCGTCAGTTTCTTGTATCTTACAAGGGGCTTACCACAACCGTCATCCGTGGCATACTCAAGAAATGGGGTGTTATACATGAGTTTATGAACTAAGGATTTTGGGTAGCCGTTGTTACAGAACATCTGACTCAACTTCTTAAGGTTTTTATCAGTGAAGGAGATGTCGCCAATACGTACTACTCTGTTCCTCATTGCCAGCACTGTGTTAATTTTCTGGTTCATAGAATGGCTGGAGTGAAAATTGATATATCTGCTTGAGGCAGTGGGTTTCATGTACCAGTCTAAAATGATCTTGTTTGATGTCGGTTCACGCATGTTGGGGAGTTATTGGTGCCAGCTGCTCTGTTCCTCTCAACCTGTTTTTGGAGTTGGTGAGGTTCGCGTACACTAACTGCTATTTCACCTTTCAGGACAGGTTCTATAAGCAGATTTTTGGTACTCCCATGGGTTCCCCACTGAGTCCCATATTGGCTCAAATTGTTATGGATTGCCTCTTGGAAGATTGTGTCGGAAAACTTTCCTTCGGTCTACCTTTCTTATTTAAATACGTGGATGACATTATATGTGCTGTCCCTCATGACAAAGTGGAAGAAATCTTATCAATATTTAACAACTTTAATTGCCACTTACAATTTACGGTTGAGAGAGAGGTGGATTGTGGGGTCCCATTTCTGGACACTATGGTGATGCGTGAACCGACATCAAACAAGATCATTTTAGACTGGTACATGAAACCCACTGCCTCAAGCAGATATATCAATTTTCACTCCAGCCATTCTATGAACCAGAAAATTAACACAGTGCTGGCAATGAGGAACAGAGTAGTACGTATTGGCGACATCTCCTTCACTGATAAAAACCTTAAGAAGTTGAGTCAGATGTTCTGTAACAACGGCTACCCAAAATCCTTAGTTCATAAACTCATGTATAACACCCCATTTCTTGAGTATGCCACGGATGACGGTTGTGGTAAGCCCCTTGTAAGATACAAGAAACTGACGCATATTAGCAATCTGTCCATCAAGTTGGTTAATATCTTCAAAAACGACAGTTTTCGCGTTGTCTTGACCAACAAAAATACTATTGGTGGAATCTTTTCGAACACCAAAGATAAAACACCTCTAGCACTGCAATCGAATGTCATTTATTGCATACTTTGTAGGGGCTGTGCGTTGAAATATTACGGCCAAACAAGCCAATGGTTAAAATCACGTCTAGCATTGCATAAGAGTGATACTAAATTAAAGAAAAAGAACTGCGCAGTTGCTTTGCATGGGGCTGGCAGCAACCACGTCATAGATTGGGAACGAACGGAGGTTATCGCTCGCGAAAGTAACTACAAATCCAGACTGTTTTTAGAAATGTTCCATATCCAGCGTAATATTACTGACTGTTTAAACTTCAAATCAGACACTAGTCAGCTGAGTAGTATATATTCTTTCCTCATCAATAACAATTTTAAATAAAAATTCACGCAAGTCGGTTTGTGATTATGTTGGTAGCCCAGCGAACTTCAGACTAATGTGGTTTCGCTGAACACTTCACGTGTGTTGTTTATATTTGTTCTCTGTAAGAATGGCCGCAAATGCGGTGTACATAAGTTTTTAAATTGTTGTAGTGTGATTGTTTGAGTATTTACCTTGTGATCGTGTTGATATGTGTTGCGCTGGTCCTCTTCATCTATGCTGATGATTCCTTTGCCTAGGCCGACTTCTCAGAACTCTAGTTGTAAGTTTGTTCATTTATCTCTGTTCATTACTGTTAGAAGTTGGTATTTTTGTGTATTTTAGCCTGTTCCTGATGAAGCTTTTATAATAAAGCGAAAATTTGAACTAAGAAAAAAGGAGTTTCCTTCATTTCGCCCTAAGACCTAAAATTCCCAAGATTCAATCACTTTCGTACATATATATATATATATATATATATATATATATATATATATACATATGGTTACTACGGTGTAGGCTATATATATATATATATATAAGGAGAAAGGAAGTTTGTCGGGCAATTCCGTCATACAATATATCCTTTCTCCTTGAATATCTTACCGTCGATAAACCTTTTTTCCATCTATATATATATATATATATATATATATATATATATATATATATATATATATATATATATATATATACATATGGTTACTACGGTGTAGGCTCCAACGCGTATGACAGCGTGTACGTTGTC